>JAHWFP010088565.1:16630-67314 GCA_023313725.1 Lithobius niger | reverse complement strand
CGCTGATTTGTTATGATTGGCAGGATTTAGAGATTAGCAGATTTGCATTTTTTTGCAGATTTCGTGTTGATTTGCGCTGATTTGTTATGATTTGCAGGATTTACAATGATCTGCAGATTTCACATGGATTGCAAATCCGAAATCAGGGAGCGTACGAGATTTCTGCCCTTGTCGGATCCCTCGCTTCCTCCTCGAAGCAGACCGTGCGTTTCTTTTCCTGGAACTGGAAGCGGTTCAGGAAAACAAGAGTGTGGTGTTCAATTAACCTCAAACTGCGTCTCTAAAAACGGGCTTTAACACGCAATGTATAATACTGACGTTGACTTTACACCATAGTCACGTTTCGCAAAATCGCGGTGGAAACATAACGGTGACAGTGACCTCTTCTCATCATCCTGCAAGAATTTTTTTAAAGCTGTACGAGTACCAGAACTGATGGCAGTATGAGGGAGGAGGGGGGGGGGGGCCATTCAATTAACGCTCTTTTTCTACTGTTGAGGTGAGCATGTTCGAGCACGAACAAATCGGGCCTTTCTTAAATTAAATATTTAAGAAGCGGCCAATTCGCCGAGTTTGCTGGTTGATAGTGTTAACCTTGTAGACGTTTCCCTGACTGAATGATATCACTACTTTCAAGGGCGGACTCCTTATAGAATCTTGGCGATTTCTCTTACAACGGTCTTGGTTTTACAGTTTTGGTCTTGGGTGGATATCACAACTTTCATAGGACTTTTTGTTCGCACGTCTGACTTCACCTATCTTCATCAACATTTTCACTGGGAGAAAATTTTCACTCAATTTTTTAACCTGATCAGGCAGAACGGTCATATACGTGTAAAATGCTCACACAAAAGCGCTGTTATCTTGTTAGAGAGGCTTAAAAAGTACGTGAATCGTTCAAGGATGGTGAGCATTTATCAGAAAACATTCGTGGGAATTTATTTCCCAATAAACAAACGTTACATTTTGTACTTACAAATATTCAAGCTCGACAACAAATAAAGCCAGATTGCTCCTGGTTGGATATCACAACTTTCTTAGGACTCTTTCACGTCCTATCTGACGTTATGTATATCTTCATTTTGCACTTTCATTTATAACAAAGTTTGTTTTGTTGCATAGTGAAAAAGCGCGCCCTGCCCGGTGAAAGGAAGCCAGTGCAACTGACCGACCTATCCTCTTACGACGTCAACAATTTTAGTGTAGCACTCCCCCACTTCCCACCACCCGCACATCCCTGCTCCCCCTTCCCCTGCCGCACCCCGTTGCATCCCGTTCCCGCACTCCCATAGTATGGGTTCAGAATATCTCTCCGCCTCCCTCTGGCACCTCTGTGTTTGGTCTTTTGTTTTAAATTTATCAAACCGAAGACCGAACATGTGAATGGCTCCCACATATGCCCTCCCCCCCCCCCCCATGCACGCTTGCCCGCCTCCCCCTCCCGAAAACGTCACCCCGTGACATTATCCCTTTGGTGCAGCCCCGGGAAAGTCGCATGAAAGTTTGACTGAAGGCTAAAAAAAAAGCCCTGAGAAATCCAGCATTCAGCAAGCAAGTAACCCTATGTTTAAGTTAATCCTTTGAAACAATCAACCTCTATACCGCGCATTACGAAATTGTTGCAAGCAATGATTGTTGCCGCCCACTTAAAAACAATTCAACTCCTTTCTGGAAGTGAACATTTAGGAAATAAATGCGCCTTTCCATCGTATCAGGGTAGGCTACCAATTTCGAGGCCCATTCGGGGCCTCGAAATTAAGAACCAATCGTCGTTTGGTTTAAAGTTGTCTGTTTAGTAGACCGGGTTGTTGTTTTTTTTTTAGCTCAAACGCCGACAATGGCACAGTCCACGCGACTAAAACTTTGTTGGCAGCTTTGGTACCACAACAATACCAAAAAACGAACCTAAAAACGATGCGGCAGGTTTGGTAAGTGGCGCCATCTGTTCGAAGACGTTGGAAAAGTGTCCCAACCCGAATTTGAAGGCGAATCCCGTCAACAGATGGCACTACAGGGTGGGGTACTTGATTGTACGACGGAATGGCGCGCCCGTTTCACCGTTTCCCGTTTCACCGAAAATTAAGACACTGATTAAAATTCGGTGAAATAGGATTCGGCGGAACGGTCATACACTAAAAATTTAGCCTATGTCTTTCGGCTCCCAGTCACGAGTGCTCCGGGTACCCTGGTTTGCTTTTACCCTGAAGTATCCCTATAGTGAGGCTCAACTAGCGGACAACCGTTCACTTTGACTGTAGTTTAACTAAAATTGTAGGAAACAGCAGAACTTTTGTTTATAACTTTCTTAGGGCTTTGATATCATTTTTTTTTTTTTTGATTACCCAGATATTCTCCAAGCCCCCACAAATTAACAGGAATCTAGGGCAAACCCTTTTTAATTCAGTAATTACGGCTACAAACTTCTTACTTCAGCTTTCATTTTCTAACAGAAATTGAAGGTAGCGGAGTAACTCAATATATATTACAGTCAACGCGGGGCGGGGGGAGGGGGTAGTAGGGAGTGAAAAAAAGGGAGGGATACATTTGAGCGTTCCCTGGTGGGTCCGACGAAAGCTAGGCCTACTCCATGACCACAGAATTACAATGGGACGACTGGCGAGACTCTTTAAACGACCAGTGAAGCAGAATAACGGCGAACCATCCCCCGAACATGAAACCGGCGGGGCAGGTAACGCCCTCTGACAACAGCCGCCACTTATTTAAAAAGTCCTTACACGCGCCAGAAGCCTGCTCGTATGTGAAATAACTTGAAGATTTTATACGTCTCGAGGCACGTTATAGCAGGAGCTAATAAATGCACACACGTTCCTAGGACGTGGGAGTGTCCATGCGCTAATTATCTCTATGTATTCCATCCCTTGTCACAAGGTCACCTGGGAAAGAAGATATAGATTTCGTTTCCATCGTCCAGGCTAATTGATTCAACATCGCCGGAACCTTATTTTACCAAAGCATCCCTAAAAGGCATCAACTTTCCGACACGCGCGCGCGTTAACTGGCTATGGTTCAGGCACAGTTTCCTGTATGTAAAAACCTTAAAGCTCGGTTTCACGTATAGCATGCGAGACGCGTCGTCCAAGCGTTGCGCTGCAGTGAAAGCACGAAGAACGTACTACCCCAAACATAGCATTGATTAGTGTTAGCGGGATCCACAAGATCTAAATAATCTCATTATTAGATTTACCGGTGTTGCGTCACTAAACGAATATTATTTTAAGGTAACATACGGTGAGTATAAGTGAAGTCTTCGGACGATTTATTGCTACGTCAAACGATCGTTTAACACATTTTTAAATTAGAAAAAAAAAACGAGCTCGTTTGATGTCTAAGGTAAGGTTTAACTGATCCGAAGTCAAAACAGCAATGTAACACAAATAAACTTTACTGTAAGGTTTCACATACCGCAGTGTTCCTGTACTGTTTAGTCCACGTGAAACGTTACTGCTGTATTCACATGTTTTTACCGTTTTTATTTTGGAATACGATACGTCTGATTGGTTCATTCTACTTGGTCAAAGGACATCGCTAAGAAACACATTTAACACACATCGTTTAACACATTTTTAATGAGAATACAAAACGTCGTAGCGCAATATACAGCACAATACGCACGCATCTTGTTTCTTCTTCTGGTTGAAATTGATGAAATTAAACCTCCGGAGGCTTTGTTTTGTCGTCGAGTGGACAAAGAGGTACGTATGTGTATGTATGTGTATGTATCATGATAGATAGGGCGTACGGCTACGGGCCACGGCTCTGATTAAATTATCGTGAAAGAGGTATGTAGCATGAAGCCATTGTTGTTAAACTTTAATAATTTGGTGTCAATGCAATGTTTAAGCTTAGAATCCACGTATCACGTGTCACGAGTCCCTTTCACAGTTCAATCCGCATGCTAGAGCAGTTCATTTTTGGGGTGTTCGCAGCGCGACTGGCGGCAGAATCGGCGGCTAACTGGACGACACGTCGAATTTCTAACGTTAAACCTCTTACATACAGAAAGCTATGGTTCAGGAGGCCTTGGCTTGACGAACGCTGTTGCACTGGGAGGTGCCGCATGCCTGGACTGGCTGCTCGCGGCTGCATGGCGGCGCGGGATGGTATACCAAAGACGTCAAAATTGGTCAATAAACGCCACACTTACTGCGTTAGTGAAGCAATTTTGACCTTATAGTCAAGCAGTAACGCATCGCTTCACACGAAATTTTCTTCTGTCTCGTTAGGGCTAAACGGTAGCACGAGTGATGTTTTTCCTCACCTATCTGTTGGGTTGAAACCTATTCAGCGTATTTTTAACGTGGGTTATCCAAAAAATAGTTACGACCAGTTATTCCACGTTCGGCTGCTTGGGTTAAAATCTGTGCAGCGTATTGTTAACATGAGTCATCCTAGAAAATAGTTGCCACCAATCGTTCCACATTTGGCCGCATGGGCAGGGGGAGGGGGAAAGAGCCTTTTTTTTTTAATCTTGGCTGGTGGGCATTATTCAAGCGCAGCCAACCCTTCCATCTAGGAGATCTGGAGGAGCGCTGTAAGCTCCCTCAGCAGGGTCCGGGGTGGAGCCTCAGAAGTTAAAGATGTTAACCCTTTATGACTGTGTTGCCATACGGCTACGGCTGACAAGACAGAAAAAAAAAAGATACCAAACTCGCGACCCCAAGCTACGTGAGGGGTCCCGGTGACCCCGAGCATAGCGTGCAAGCACAGCCCAGTGGCTAACGTCGTCGTCTCCAAACCAACTGAATGCACAGTGCGTTCGATCCGTGCGTTTCTTCACCATCTAGCAATTTAGCGAAAAACGAGTATGGTGTAAAGTCAACGTCAGTATTACGCAAATACCAATCCAATCCCGTTTATTTACTTGTAGTTTGACGTTAATCGCGAACCATACTCTTGTTTCGCTAAATTGCTAGATGGAAAAGAAACGCACGGACTCCCTGTAGACCGTGTGTGTGTGTGCGTTTTTGATACTGAACTTATGCTGTTGTTTCGCTTTTTTTTCCCTTTTAATGCAATTTACCTTACTTCGTCCTAATTGTTTGACGTTTCCAATGATATGCGTTAAACGAGCAGATTTCTCAAATCTACTTTTCGATATCTCCGGTCGACCGACTAAAAAAAACTAAATTCAAAATTACTTAAAGGTGCATTCCTCCCAACGCCATTTTTTTTCTTGATCCTCTACATCAAGTACGGCCCCAAAGGTATATTTACTTCCCGTTTGTCAGTCAATCCCTTGCTAAAAATCCGTTTTAAAATGTGGCGTCTGGGAGAATTTCTGTTGAATATTGGGAACTAATTTAACAGCAAACTGCTAATATTTACCTGGCAATAACCACAACGTTTCATTAGCGTGTGTGTGTGTGCATGTACTAAAATTCAATCATTTGCTAATGATTACCATGAAATCAAAAATCTAAACGACTAATGGGGTAAAAATTACAATTATTTATACCAATAGATCGCTGTAGAAAAATTATAAGATACCAGACTAAAAAATTATCTTTCCGGTTCGTGACGACACAACTTTTGTTGCGTTGATCCTGTTTCGTCGACCACGCCCGAGACCAGTTGAGATACTAGCTGCGTTCCTCGCTGCGAGGAATGCAGTCACTAGCTTAGATGGCCTTGTATTACTAGTCGAGTCTCGCAAAACGGTGCGACGATTACATGCGTGGATGGAGATATGTGCGTGGCTGTTAGAATCGAGAGAAATGGCATTGGGAGGAATGTACCTTTAACCCCTAACGAGTAAGGATTTTATGATTGCTTTTCTTTTCGATTTTTAATATGAGAAATTTATAATAAAGGAATAATATATTTGGTATTTATTTACAGTTAATTTCGTTTCTTAAAATTTTATATTTAATTTTGGCAGACAACACGCACTATAAGGGCCCGCATGCCGTTGAACTGCCTAAGGGGCCCGATGAACTTTTCCAACCTGCACTCGCAGTTGGTTCCCTTCTCCAAATTTTGGCATTTTTTTGAAATTTTCATTTTCCTTTGTAAAAAAATATTAATGGTTCTCTTAGCACTACTGAAACGTAAATGAAAAACTGTTTTAATGTTATACTTTCTTGCAATTTTTAGCTAACGACGACACTTACCGGAACAGCTTAAAAAATAAAAAAAACATTGCTAACATTCTCAAAGTACCCATTTTTTAAATGATATGCAAATTCGCACTAATTTGTGATGAGATAACAGGTGACAATGTTTCCGTTTATCTCAACTTTATTTATGAATATTATATTTTTCAATTAGATTTTTTTACCCTCGCCGCAATCACCCACAAACAAAAATCTTTCATTCATATTTTATACCACTGGGAACTCATGCTAAATTAATTTTCGTTAAATCTGTTTCAAAAAAATTCACACAATCCATAATTTTCACATTTTAGTGCAGCAACTCGTACGAGTGGACAACAAAGTCCAACCATTGCTGATCCCATTTCGTCAATTATTCTGGACCGCACCTTATTGAAGCGATCTGCGCATGCGCTGAAAGTGGCACGGAGAAGAACGCGAGGGAAATTCAAAATGTCGGAATGGCGTGGTTGAAGAGTGGGCGTCACCGTTCTTACGTTGCCCAGGGCGGCGGGGGAGGACAGCCAGCGTCGACAGGTGAGTCGTATCGCAGCTGCAGCTCGTGCTAGGCAGGTGCCAATGTGTATTCACGGAGATTAGCCAGACAATGAAGCCCAAGACGCGACCTAAGGAAGTTGTTTGCGTTTGCGCGCATCAGAAATCATAGGTGTCAATCCATCCACAAAACGTCTGCCACGTACAGGTGTAATTATTGTCAACTTGGAACAAGTGCCTGTGAACCAGCAGACGACATGACACACCTTGTAAAGTTTGACGACTTTAAAAAAAAATAAGATACGCGAGTGTTCGTGTCGTGATGCCCTACTTATGAACTACTTAACAATCGATATTAATTACTGAGAAAAACTGCAGAGATGACCCCTTATCTCATACGTTAATGAATTCGGCTTTGTTAACCTCCCACCTCCCTCCCCTTCAATTTGACGGTGTCACAAAACAGCCCTTTAAAACAAGGTGCCATTAGTTAGATGCTATTATTATTTCTTGTTGTAATTCTTTTAAGGACACAACCACGTCAAAAATCCGTCAGTGTCAACACTGATTACATACAAGATTTAGTCGGCGTTTTTTGGATATGTCGGGCTAAGTCTATTACCTAAAAAACTGGGCTTGGGCTATAAATATAGTGCTAAACATGTTTTGCAAACCCACACACAAAAACACCATTGGGCATAACATTCAAATAGTAACTTTCTTTTGGTTTATTTTTCGTATATTTACTATCTTTTTTTTCCTGTATTGCAGAATAAATAAAGTAGCAATGAAAAATAAATAAATAAAACACTTATTCTTAAAAGCGAATTGGGATAAAACAAATTTTTGTTCTGTAGTAACTTAGATGTTCAGTGAGGTCGTAGCGTTTTTAATCTGTTTTAATTTCTTGTATTCCTTGTACTGCAAAGTAAATCCAATACTTGGTTTAATTTTACACGTAATTTCATACTCTTTTCTTCACAACGGGTTTTCTACACGTTCCCCTTTTGCACTGATATTTAACTCGTTTAACTTTGTAAGAGCCAATAACACATCTCTCCATCTTTGCTCTCTTTCCTAGGTTCATCGCATCCCAGCAGCATCCTTGAATCTTATCTTCACAAATCAGCTGTTTGCTTCAATTGAGTGCATTACTGGCTAGCTGCAGGCGTGCTGGTTGCAAGCAAGCAGATAACTAAGCATTCTGAAGAGTTACGCGTAGACTACAAGTTTTGTTTGGAGTGCACGAGTAACCGCAAACGCTGAGACGTCAGATTCGATAGGCTTCTTGTTCCCGGCTGTATATCTCTGGCTTCTTACGGACCCGGACTCCATCCTGGTTCAATCCTGGTGAAGAGAAGAGTATATGTACAGTTTTTTTACCTGGTTGCTTCCCGCCCGTTGCACGAGGGTTTCCTCCGGGTACTCCGGTTTCTTCCCTCCTGCGGCAAAAAACAACTAATACGATGGTGGTTCCTTCCACTTAACATCTGTCGCTTTAGCCTTAAAAAAAAGCTCTAAGCTCACTCACCGACACCTACTTTATTCCTGAATTACTAAAATGAATGCGGATGCAAACCTATTTACATTGCCTTTTGGACTTATATGTCAGACTGCCTGAGCGGGGAATCGAACCCACGTTTTGAAATCAAAGGCCGAGGTCCTACCGCTGAGCCAGACTAACACGGCCGAAAGGAAACGTCCATAGGCAGCATTTAACACGCACACGTATACACGTGAACTAAATTACTAAAATGTGGCGTCTAGGAGATTTCCCTATCGCCACAATCGACTATGTTGAATATTGGGACTAATTTAATAGCATCCTGCTAATATTTACCTTGCTATAACCATGAAGTTTCATCTGTTTGTGTGCGCATGTACTAATTTTTAATCGTTTGCTAATAATTACCATGAGATCAAAAATCTAAACGACTAAATATGCGGTAAAAATTAAATTTATTGATGCCAATAGATCGCTGAAGAAAAACTGTAAGATACTAGCCTAAAAATTTATAAAGTGTAATGTTAAAACACAAATATCTTTGGGATTTGTGACGACGCAATTCTTGCGTTGATGCTGTTTCGTTTACTAGGCCCAAGGCCGACTGAGATAGTAGCTGCGTCTAAGATGAAATTCTGCGAAGAGGAATTTAGTCATCAGATGGCCTCACTAACCTTTTCTGAGCCAATTTTTTTTCAGACGCAGGCTTGGTTTTTTTGGTCCAAAAAATTCGTTCTAATATTCTCTTTTTTTTTTAAACTCAGAAAAAGGTACGAACTTTAAAAAAATTCATTCCTGCAGCTAAGTACCGGGTAACGGTATTTTAAGTAAACACAACAATGATAGGCTTCATTGTTGCCTAAATTTTGTGCATTTATTTTCGTTTAGTTGTAGTATTCGATAAAAACAAAAACGTCCAATAGTACACACAAACAAAAAAAAGATAAATCAATGGAAAAAGAATGAAAAGTTAGAAGTTCTTTATTTCGCGTGAATCAAAAAGTGAAGGGGTTGGGGGGGGGGGGAGAATTACACCAAAAGTGGAATAGGGCAGTGACACAACGTTGTGTTATTGTATATAACTATGGTGGAGCCAGTAACTGGGATAGCTGCAAGGGTCACTGAAAGGGGAAAGAAGGGCGTCTTACTGAAAACAATGCTTTTAAGAGTGGAATTCTTAGCCCCATAATGCACGATTTTTTTCGATTTGTTGGCAGTTGCTGACATTTTTAAGCAAGTGGTATCTTTATTTTCCAGATACAACCTAGCAGCATAAGGGATTGGAGAAAACGTTTTTTTAAGCATATCCGCTCTCAAAGCACTGCCTTGACTAGAAGTGCAATTGTTTAACCCCCCATTTTAATGTAGTGCCCCTTGCAGCTATCTCTCTTATAGGCAGTATGACGTCACATGACGTTGCTGTATTGTAGAATGCTGCTTGGAAGTCTTTATATTTTTCTATTACATTTCATCCTAATCGGCTGATAAGGTGTCATTTCAGGTGTGAAATACCCGTTTAAACAACGAAGGACAGCACACGCAGGAAACGTTGTTCTCACTGTCAGGATGAAAACTTCCAAGACACAATGCTCTCGATATCTGAGCCAAAGTTGATGCTCCCGTCGTAGCACCGGCTTGCTGCAGCAAAAAACAGTGTGCGGCCATTTAGACAAAAAAAATTCCACGTATCAGCCGTTTCTCTTCAGCTGCAACTAAGTTCTCTTTCCAGCCCCGATTTTAACTGATACCTTGGCGGGTGGCTATTAAACTTGAATGTTGGCGGGTTCGGTTGCAGCCATTTTGGCTCAGGTATCACTACTCTAAATGGCTTAGGTATCCCTACTTTACTGTTGTAGGTTGTTGTTTGCTTTTCTACGATTTCTCTTTCTGTTCTCAGTCTAAGGCTAATAGTGTGGACAATGGACGAACAACCACGTCGAGTTATCATATAGCCTTTTGGCAAATAAATTAACGCAACACGGGCCTAGATCATATAAGAAAAGCCACCAAATTTCCAAAAAAAAGATCGGCCTTTGAATGTAATGATGTCATTGAACCAGGGAAAGACCGCCAAGGTTAATCCTATTAACCAAGTTAATCGCACCGAATAATTATTTGGACGTTAAATGAAGACTTGAAAATTGCTACTGGGGGTAAAGCAATATTCTAGTTTTCATTAACTTTTGAACTATTAGTCGGTGCAATTAACTTGGCTAATAGGATTAACCTTGGCGGCCTTTCCCTGGTTGAATGTCATCACTAGTATTAAAGGCCGACCCTTTTGGGAAATTTGGCGGCTTCTCTTATACCTGCTTTGGTTTTGGTGCAAGAGTGCTTACTTATTTTTTTTCCGTCTGTTAACGTGACTAGTAAGCCTAGTTTTAAAATAAAAGAAAAAAAGAAATTCCATATTTTCTGAAAGGCGCAGTCGCGACCCGGAAAACGTGCACAGTCCAGAAAAAACTAGGCTACATCTGTTGAAGACAAACTAACGAAGGTCCATATACTCTTTGCGTTGTGTTATTATTTGTTCATTAATTTTGTGCTTGTCTCTTTCACCTGGTGTTTCACAGGTCTGTTCTTGAGCTTTTAACTTAAGAGCCGAGGCGGGTCTGCTTCTAGAAACTTTTGTTGCGCATTTCTTAAGTGGGTTTCTCTCGTGCCGTATCCCACTAACTCGAGATAAAAAGATCAAGCTCATAAAAATGTTAGTAGCTGATTGATCTCTTTCTCGGCTTCACCTGGGTCTCTGTTTGACGCATCCTCTTGCGATTGTCACGGCGTTCAGCTGCTTGGGTGTGAGTGAGTGGCAGACGGACAACTTCCCAAGCGCTCTGCTTTTTGACGTTTGGAAAATACTTTCGAAAGAAATCAAATGTTGATTTAGTGTGCCATGTATACCACCAAGTGTCTTGTGTTCCGTTCTGCGGCAGGTGGGATTACAGGGGCGTGAGCGAGGGCAGCCCAGGGCTGATCAGTGGGGGGGGGGGGGGGGAGCAAGTGTGGCTTCTCTGTCCAGTGGGGGGGGGGAGCAAGTGTGGCTTCAAGGGGGCCCACACTAAAAAAATAAAACCGCAAAAACTGGGCGTTCAGTATGTTTTGTTCCACACAGGCCCGGGCTTACGACGGATCCTGCAGAGGGCCCTTTGACAGGGCCAAACCCCTTGGTGGTACTAGTACTAACTGGCATGCAAGGGCGCAAAAAGCAAAAAAATTTTAAAAATAAAAATAAAAACGATAGGAGGAGCCCTTAGAAAGTTTGGGCAGGGCCGCCCAGAGGTCCAATAGGACCTATGGCCCCAAATTTACTGGCAGCCCCCTCACTCCTTTCTGTAAGATTAATACGCTTGGGGCCCATGGGCAAGGATTTCTTTTTCTTCCTTTTTGTTTTTTGCTTTTTGAGGCCTTTTCATGCCAGTTAGTAGTGCGATGGTAGCTTGTCAGCAGGGCCGCTTTTATGACGTGTCGTTAGCCAGGGTCTGTGTGCCACCGAATATACTGAACGCCCTTTTTGCAGTTTTTATTTTTATCCTGGGTCCACTTGAAGCATGGGCCTAGGGACAGAAGCCACATTACCTCCCCCTCCCCAATCTGGTCATCCCTGAGCGAGGGAGCACATAATTTTCACATTTTTTCACAACTTAAATCCTGTAAATTTTCACATTTTTCATACGTCAAACCTTAGTGGCACAATCACAGACTGAAAACCGTACGAAAAAAGCGTGGTGCCATCTAGCGGCAGTGATGTTGGTAACCTTTGCAGTTTGTTCCCAGATGCACGATGACTGACCAAATTTTCACTCAATAATTAAGGAGGTTTGTGGCTTGTTTGTTTCGTTATAGATAAGGTATAGGTTATCTCCTGATTCCCGAGTGCTGAGAACTAACAATGTCGAGGGCCGCAGGCTCGAACGATTGTTAGTTCTTTGCACGAGGGAAGCAGGCGATAACTTATATTACAAACAAAAACGTCAAGTGTGCCGTAAAAAAGGGGGATATATATGATTGAATTTTCACTTGTTAAAATGAACACGGATAAAAATTGATGATTTTTCATTGAAATAATAAAATGTACAATTGAGAATATTGCATCTGTTTAGGTGCTGTTGTGCTTTACGTTTTAAATATATGATAGGTAAAGCACAACAGCACTTAAACAGATGGAATTTTCTCAATTGTACATTTTATTATTTCAATGAAAAATCATCAATTTTTATCCGTTTTCATTTTAACAAGTGAAAATTCAATCATATATCCCCCCCCCCCTTCTTTTACGGCACACTTGACGTTTTTGTTTGTAATCTGTGTACCTTTTTTACAGCTATGGCATTGCGCTACAAAGATTTATGCATGCAGTCGATTGTTGCTGGCCACTTACAAACAATTCAACTCAGCTCTGAAAGCCTTCATCTGCGAAATAAATACGGCATTCTATCGTTTCTAGCTGCCTATTTCGAGGCCTCGAAATTAACAACGTAAAGCTTAGTTTGGTTTAAATGTATTTTGTTTAGCTGAAACACGGATTCTTTCAAAGGGTTTTAGCGAGCATTAACCGCACCCGTCATCTGCCCGACGAAGCCCTAAGGCTCTATGTCTGCAGCACCCAGAATGGATTCCCAGGAGGTCACCCACCCAAGTACCAATCGGGGGCCAATGCTGCTTTCGCCCTTCAACAATCGACTTTTTAGCAAAGACATACCACCTGCACGAGGAATGGATATGGAGTTTGCAGAGTGGCATTGCTCCCTAATCACAATGGTAAAAACAATGTATAACAATCAAAATGATCGTTCAGGGACGTAACTCCGGAATGTCTCGACCAATCGAAAAAGTGGTCTCTGTGAAGATGAAGCCCAGGGAAATTTCTGGCTTAGATCATGTTTCAGATTTTAGGTAGGTGCAGTAGTTTTTTCTGAAACCGTGTCACACAAGAACAAGAACAACAACAACAACACCAACAAGAAGTGAACAGTTTTCAAATTTTCCTGTGGCTCCGTACGTTTACTCTTGCACGGAATTGCATAAAAGTTGGTATAAACTTGGGAAAAGTTGCTATCTACGATTTGGCCAAGTTTGGACGAAATATATTGAATAGAAACGGAGAAATTAATAGTTTTAGTTTTGCTGCGTAAGTGTTCTATTATGGCTTCGGGATTGGTATTCGAGAATTTGTTTGATTTATTGATTGATGGAAATATTTCGGAAGAGAGTACGGAATATAAGGTTGAAGATGGTTGTATCTAAAGTCTGTGCGCAAGGCCGCCCGTACACTGGAGCTATTCGGGCCGAAGCCCCCCCCCCCTTCCCCCCCTTGCTTCTTTTCTTTACCTTCTTGCCCTATTTGGTATAGACAGAATCATGAAGAAAATCCATAAAAACAAAATCAAAAACGTTTAAGCAAAGGCTTTTTCGAGGATCCGTAACACTGATTAGACCCTCAGGAAAAGCCCCAACCCCCACTCCTTTTTTTTTTTTTTTTTTGGCTGTCCTGCTGGCGCCCTTGTCGGTGCGTCCGACATTTTACATGGAAACGAACCATCCACAAGTAAACACAAATGTACCGCCGAAACTACTTTAAATTTTCACAATGGGTATTATATTGTAATGAGTTTTAATGCTTGAAATGTTACCGATATTGCCCGTTTTCAGTATATTATTATGGTGAGAAAAACTTGCCGTTTAAAAATAAATTAAATTTACACAATAGGACGTGTAAAACGGGTTTCGTTTAAAAAAATAATCTAAATTAACTGAACAAAAAACGGTTTCGCCGTTTAGAAAAAAAAACATTAGAGCTCGTATCCCCATACTCACAGCCGTGATTACACGAATAAAAACTGATTAGAGTTCACTCGAACGCAACGAGCTATAATTTGAACTCCAATACCAGGGAACAAGGACTGTTTTAGATCAATGGTTATGTCAGAAAGAAGGCCCAGTTTATGTTTGAAAAGTTTAATGTTTCGGTGTTTGGGCGTGCACGGATAATTCGTGTATTATACAGACTTTTTTATATTTGTCTGTGTTTGTTGTTTCATATATTAAGTCTGTTTCGTGTGAGTGGGTATATGTGTATTTTGAGTGCATTTATAATTTGTGAAACAAGCAGACTCCTAGTTAAGGCAGTTTTTTTGCCTGTGTTTGTGTTTGAAGGTCTTTTGAGGTGGTTATTTCTAGTTAGTTTGAGTAATTTCGTGTTCATTTTGTGTACGCATTTTTATTTTTCGATTTTGTTTCGTTTTGCTGTTTATGGGGTTTATTTTGTGTGTGTTTGTGGTTTTACGTTTTGTGAATTGGAGTTCAAATTATAGTTCGTTGCGTTCGAGTGAACTCTAATCCGTTATTTCCTCAGTTAATTTGTTGGCTTTTTCGCTTCCTTTTTTTTTTGTAATTGCTATGGTCTGGTCTATCATGTGTCCACTATCCACCGATTTTTGTTTTCGAAAAAACGGAACATTAGAAATGCATATTAGAAAAATTGCGCAGTAAGCAATTTGCATTTATTTTATTTAACCTTCGAACTATTACTCGGTGGGATTAGCTTGACGAAAGAGCTTGGCGTTTGATAGCACGACTTCACACGGCCGAAAAGCTTGGAATGAATCCTTAACAAGTTTTGTTTTGGGGTAGATTTCTTTTAACAAAACAAACAAGCCACGACCTCCTTAATTAATGAGTGAAAATTTGGTTCGTCCTCGTGCACCTGGGAGCAAGCTGCAACGGTTAACAATATCATTGCCGTTAGATGGCACCATGGTATTTTCGTTCACATTTCAATTGGTGATAGTGCCACTTTAGGTATTGCTCGAGAAATCCCATGCTCCCCTCCCCCCACCCCCGCCTTTAACGTCGCCACTGCCCTACGCCGTCACGCCGTCCCGAGATCCCCGCACGAGTTGAAAGGACCTTTCTGACCATTTCTTGCATTCAAAACCAGCCCCCTAAGCAGAAACAGTACGCTTTGCTGCTAAGCCCTTATCGCGAATGACAGTCTGAGATCTTGAGTAATATCGGTGAGAAGGGGTTTATTTTTTTCTCTCCTGCGTTATCGCGCTTTAATTATTATCAGTAAACTCGCTACTTATCACCGTCTCACCAAAGTAAGGCAAGCAAATATCTTTGGTGTAAGGAGAAAAACGGCGCGAAAGAAAAGTCTTGTGTTAATTTAGAAGACTAAATATCTCAAAAGTCAATATACTGACTCAAACTGAACTATAGTTTATTAACTAGCCAAGTTCTTTAGATTACCTACAAAATCGCGTTTCCGGCCCGTTTGTTCGCTTCGTTCAGTCCGTCCATGTGGCCATTCGCATGAAACAAAACTGAACCGATCTACGAGCATTAGCTTGCTTCAGATGATTCCAGTGCACCAAAAGAGATCACACCACGCGACAACTACTTGCCCAATGAAAACGAAACTTTGCACATAGAGGACAACCTAGGGGCTGGTTAAAAAAAAAATTACAGATCAGAAATCCGTCATGATGTTGAGGAATAATGACCAAAGAAATGTTCCATGTTGTAACCAGTGGGAATCCTATTACTCCGTTGGAAGCCGTTTGAGGATGCGCTGATGGAATGAGCGAAGCAATGGACTGTGAAGGAAGTGATCGGGGGAAAATAGGGTAGTTGAGTTTTGAGGGTAGGGAAGTGATGATGATGTCGAAATTTGATAGGTGGATGAGGGAATCACGGTGATGGTGCAGATTAGACTCAAATGGAACGAAGGATATCCCATCACGCAACAGCCATTGGCTTAATAAAAAGCTTCACGCTGATTGAGTCAGCGCAGCAAACGAATATCACCTTTGTTAGCCTCACTGCGAAGGAATTGGTCGGGGGGGGGGGGGGGGTAAATAGGGTGGTAGATTTTTGACGGTAAGGAAGTGAAGACGAAGTTGAAATCTGTTGGGAAGATGAGGGAACCGCGAAGATGGTGCGAAACCAAGAAGTTAGTGTGGAACCAAGGAGGTGCATAGCAGGAGGTTGGTGGCGAATTATGTCCAATGCTGGGTGTGGGCTTGAGAGAGGGAAGGGACGAAAAAAGGGGATCAAGTAAGTGGAGACTGAACTGTGGAGGAAGGAGCTGTAGTAGGGAGTGGAACGGAGTAGTATGGTGAATGGATGGGAGAATTGTCCGGAAAGTGTGCCAGAGAAGGTGTACTGGAAATGCATCGCCGCTTCTGTCTCATATGGTAGCTACGTAGTTGAATGCACGTCTATACTAGTTACTCAGGATCATTAAAGAATAAACCATTCTTTTTCGTTTCAGTCAGTATTAGCTGAAAGGTTGCAATATTCTTTTTTTTTTTTTTTTGCAGTTGAGGCTGAACAAATTGTCTAAACAGAGACCGTCCCATAGCTGGTTTTCTCATGCCCTATTTATGTCCTACTTTAGTTAAAGCGCGTAGTAAACTACACTAATATTGAATCGATCCTTGCTCAGCAGATTAGAACTTGTAAAAAATTCACCTAACCAAATCTACAGCATTTTAAATCAGCTCTCCTTTACACGTTCTTCCAATATTATGGTACGTGGGCCAGTCTAATAAATTACTCCAACTACATAACTGTGTTCTTGCACTTTCCGGTTACCATGCATAAAATGTGGATTGAGATTTCAAAACGGAACGGGGAAAACGCGTGTTCTCCTTTTTATTTGATACTTGGGAGAAGGAGGTTTGCATATTTTTGTTGCTGTGTGAGGCTATCAATCAATCTTTTAAACATGGAAAGTAGAAACAGTTATCTATTTGTAAGATTTATGATGATCTCGGTTCTGGCCACAAACTTGGTGGCAGCCGTTTTGGCTCTCTATATCTACTTTTTGTGGAGAAAACTTGGTGGGTCTCTTTACCATTCTGGGGTATTTGTATGACTAAAACATCCACAAGAAAAGCTAATTCGACACCAACTACACGGCCAATTATAGTTTTGGTTTGCATTTTACAGGCCAAATAGTTTGTTTATGAGCTGAAACATTAGGAAAAGTTCACACTACATTCTGGTCATTTGCTTGATCTATTTAGGTGTGATACGTCGGTCAGCGGCATACGAGTTTCAACAAGAAATATCCTAGAACGTTGCGTCATCAGATTATCACCCAGTTTAGACGATCTCAGTACTGTACAACAATGCTTGTAACAATGCAACAAGCTTGATACCTTCATCCCAAGCCCGGAGTACTACTGAGATCGACAAAGGGCCAGCACGCGCACAACAAAGAACGAATCGTGCTGACGTTCTTTTGCTCAGAAAGCTTGACAATGCGACTGTGCGTGTAACAATGTTTACACACACAAAAAAAAACGAATCCTAAAGCCGATTTTCCCCTTCAGCGTACAAGGACGATGTTGTAATGACAATGACAGTGAATGTACATTTCAATTGTTATGCGACTGGGTGAATAAATGTGTTATTTCCCGCTTTCCTCGTACTGAGCTCAACAATGGCTCGACATTGTTAATCTCAGTACTCGGAAAGTGGGTAATAACCTATACCACATGCAGAATACACGCATTACGTTAAAGGTTAAAGGGTTTAACGAGCGTTAACCACTCCTGGTCATCTGCCCGAAGCTCTAAGGCCCTATGTCTGCAACAGCCAGATTCCCAGGCGGTCACCCACCCAAGTATCAATCCAGCCCAATGCTGCTTAACTTCGGGGATCTGACGAGAACCGGTGTTTCCAGCACTGCAAGGCCGCACACGCATTACAAGTATGGGGCAACACTGGCGAATAGTGCCGAAATACGTAGTCATCTAAACCTAAATTAAAGAAGTGCAGCAATAAGGAATCTCCTCAAGCGAAGCGAAACGACGCCAACGGAACAAGCTAAGCGAGCGATGTGACTAGTCATATTAAAAGCCTTTTCGGGCAGAATTTGGTGTCAGCTTCTTCGTCGTTAATATTTGGTGTGTAAGGGTGCAGATGATCTCTATGGTCAGCTACCTTGGTGCAGATTTGCCCATTCACATCAGAATTTCAATTGGTCGTGCCGTTCCGAAGTGATGGTACCCTGAATGATAAGTTTCATTGTTTTACATTGTTATAAACATTGTTGTTAGGCAACAGTGCAATCAGCAACCACCAGCCGCAAGGAGTAGGCTGAGATTAAACAGATGCTAACTAACATGGTGGAAAGTATAAACAGTTGTTCACAGTGTCTGCTATAGAAATTCGGTGGAACCATATGTCATAGAAGGCAAGGGGGAAGAAGATTTTACAGTGGTAAGACATTTCGGACATGTATTCTCTTTTCAATTTTAACACGGTAAACACGACAAACATTATTACAAGTAAAACTACGCTACGACCAACTTATGAATTTTACCCATTAACTAAAATGAGATACAGGTTTTTTGGGGGGGTCATGAGATATGGGTCAGTATGTCAAAACCAATAAGTCATGGTCTCGAGCGAAGCGAGTGACGACAAACTGGGAAAAAAAAGCAGTTGTTCACAGTCCCTGTTATAGGAATTCGGTGACTACACTGCACTGTTAATGCAGGCAAGAATGCACGGGGGAAGTAGGATTTACAGTGGTAAAGGGGATCCGCTTATTGAGTTAGCGAAGCGAACGAAATTCAGCGTTTGTTGGCCAGTAGGCGCAAAATTGTGATCAAAGAAACTTTCTTTGATGAAGCATTGACATACACACGACAACGCTTTAAAAAGCCAGCAAGTGCACATGTATACAATAAAATGCGACGTTTCGGGATTTATCATCCCGTTGTCAAGCAAAATATATATATTTTATAGCATAAGCTACAAGTCACAAGATACACTTAAATGGTTTTCCATTTTAAAGAAAAGCAAGCCAGAGCAGTAAAAGGTAAAAAAATAAAAAGTTAAAAAGATAAAAAGTGAAGCCCAGTCAGCGCAAAAGCTCAACTGGGACGACCTTTCCCTAACGAAGCAGGGAAGAAGTGATTTGTAGAGCGGAGGTGGTGATTTATGTGGGATGGCCCTGGTGGGAAAAATTTGCGATTCCAAATTTGTGAAGGATTGGTATATATCCCGAAAACTGTTTATTATTAGGCATCAAATGATTATGGACTGGTGGTCGTTGTGGTAGGATGCAAAATGTTTCTAAGTTAAGACGTGCACGAAAATTATTTTCTTGAAAAATGACTTGCGTATTTTGAAGATCTGGGGTGTGCCCTGTCTTTATCTTCAAAATCTTCAAAATACGCAAGTCATTTTTCAAGAAAATAATTTTCGTGCACGTCTTAACTTAGAAACACTTTGCATCCTAACACAACGACCACCAGTCCATGATCATTTGATGCCTAATAATAAACAGTTTTCGGGATATATACCAATTCTTCACAAATTTGGAATCGCAAATTTTTCCCACCAGGACCATCCCACATAAATAGCCACCTCCTCCACTCTACAAATCACTTCTTCCCTGCTTCGTTAGGGAGAGGTCGTCCCAGTTGAGCTTTTGTGCTGACTGGGCTTCACTTTTTGTCTTTTTAACTTTTTATTTTTTACCTTTTACTGCTCTGGCTTGCTTTTCTTTAAAATGGGAAACCATTTAAATGTATCTTGTGACTTGTAGCTTATGCTATAAAATTTATTTTTTTGCTCGACAACGGGATGATAAATCCGGAAACGTCGCATTTTATTGTACACATGTGCACTTGCTGGCTTTTTAAAACGTTAACTGCTTTTAGTGCTTTTATTCTGTCAATACACACGACAGACAGAACCACACGTTCATTCGCCATCCAGAGAATGGGCTTCCTCTAGTATGTTACTAAGGGTCATGGCGTAACCCGCGTTACCGACACTCTTCTAAATGCTATCCTCTTTTGACGTTGGACAAAACAGGCTTTGGCACACTTTGCCATAACTCAGCCTCATCCTTCGTTATATTTATTTGCTGTACGGCTTTTTAAGATACACTAATTTCAGGCGTGCAACAAAGCCATGTTCGTTTTGTTTCGATGGTCGCGCCTGGTGGCAGAAACACAAAGCTCCAAACAAAACGACTTGTTTTTGTATGTTGTTTGCCTCCATCGCACGGCACCAACAACTCATCAGCTGAATAAATAGCAGCCCTCGACCCATTCGATTCAAGGAGGGATTATAGACGAATAAAACAATCCTTTTTGTAGGGGACGCGTTAATCGGTTAGAAACGATCTGCAGTCGCGCTCAGTGAATTATTGCTGTACTGTTGATTTTTTTTTTTTTGTACGCCGGACTATTTGGTTATGCGTATAATTCACTTCTCACTCTCCTACATATAATGCAGAAGACATGAAGAGTTCTATTAAGAATAAAGATTATTTAATTAGGTTTAAGAAGCAAAGGACACTTCAGGAGAGAACATTATCTGGAGAAATGTAGTATCTACAACAACACCCACAAGGGTAAAAGAACTCGCCAAGTTTCAACCAATCAAAATAATGATTATCAGAGCAAAAATGGCTGCCACCAAGTTGCTACATTAGTTGCCAATCTAATCCCACCGACTATTATATCAAAGGTTAAATGAAAAACCTGACCATTGTTACAACTTGTAGCAATGCTCAAATTTTTCATTTAACGTGTGAAGTAATCGTCGGTGGGATTAGTTTGGCAACTAATGTAGCAACTTGGTGGCAGCCAGTTTTGCTCTGATATCACTACTTTGATTGTCTAAAACTTGGCGGGTTCTTTTACCCATGTGGGTTTTGTTTTAGATATCATTTCTTATGTAGTTTTTTTCTTTTTTTGGTGGCATCTTATTTTAGCCACTGCTCAGTTATCTACTGAAAAACATTCAATAGGAACGGAGATATTAATTTTTTTTTAGTTTTCCAGGAGTGGGGACTTCAATCATTTAAATTAAAGCGTTTGGTGATTTAACTGAATTCAATTTATTTCACAGGGCCTCGACCCGAAGTCATACACCATTACTAGCTAATTCAATTCAAGTATGGTTTATTGGGGCCCTGGCCCGCAGCCATGCGCCCTCCCTAAATACTACAAAACACTAAGCTAAAATAATCTACTGACTGCAATACCCCAACTGAAAAACTAGCCAACAGCAGTACCATCAAACACAGCAGTCATCATATGCTCATATTCGCATATTTCATATTTCATTTGAGTTACGCGCGTTTAAGCAGCGACAATGTTGGTGTTGCCAGTTATTTCTAGCAGTCCGTTTGCATTGTTGCATTTCCATCATTAATAACCTGAGTTCGTCATTGGATTGGACTGTGCATGTGTCGGGCCTGAGGACTAAAATTCAGGCACGTGTGTCAAGCCCTCTCCAGACAGAAGAAAATTTCGTGCGAAGCGATGCGAAACTATGTGCCTACAAGGTCAAATTGCTGCAATCGTATGGTTGGTGTTGCATTTAAGACCAATATTGAAGTCTTTTTTGCACCATACTGCATTGCCGTGCAGCCGCGAGCAGCCAGTCTGGTTAGGGCCTTAGTCTTGAAGGGCTTTAGTCTTATTGGTAGCCATCCAGTTAGGAGAGGAGCATTGCTGGCCACATACAGGATCTTAAGGTCTCTGGTGGATTACCACTTGCCGTTTCTGTGTGGTGTACAGCGGCATATTAAGTCGTTGCAAGTCGAAATAAATGAGTGTCTGAGAGTCATCTCGGGGTGTATCTTCCACCCCAATTCAAGCACTGTGGGTGGAGTGCAATGAACCGCCGCTGGAGTGCTATGCAAAGGAACTGCTTGTGACTCTCTGCTTGCGCAACTTGATCAGAGGGAAAGCTGATCCTGTTGGGGCTATTCTGCAGGACTATCAGAGGCTAAGTGGAGAGTGCGTGGTCTTCTGGGAGAAGCGGAATTAAGGATCTCCATGCTTCAGCAGGTGTCAACACACCCTGTCCAGGTTGGGTGTGCCTCCCCACTCAGTCATTGATCCTGGTGTGCACAGCTTAACGATTTGTTCACCTCAGCTTTTGTTGTGTGTGAGATTTTTTGTGATGCGTCTTTCCACATGAACGAGCAGGTTGGAGGCAGTGGAGTTGCAGTCCTATCACTGAAGGTGTCAATGAGAAGGAAAGCCTCTGCGGTTACATCCAGTTCGATGTGTGTGCTGGCCATCTCGGTATCCCTAGATGTGGCTCATGACTTAGAACCTGACTTGTTAGCGTGTTACAGGCAGCTGAGGCGCTCTTGGGAGCACCTGGAGGTGCGTGATCCTCTAGTGTTCTCCATTGTGTGGAAGTTCTGGATTGCGATGCGAGGCAGTACGGTGGCGTTTCAGTGGGCCAGGGGCTACAGTGGAACGAGCAGGCTGATGGGCTGGCTCGAGATGCGGTTAGGGGAGCGTGTGAGGACGTGGTTCCTGTGCTGTCGGCCAGGATGCGGAGGCCGCTTATTCGTAAGTGATCTCTAGGTCTTTGGCAACAGGGCTGGGATACTGCTACTGTGCGAAGAACGTTCCATCTGATCCAACCAGAGTGTGGCAACAGGTCAAATATGGATAAGTTGGGTTTCCGGGACGCGAAACGCTTTCCAGGCTGCGCTCGGGCCATTCAATGTTGCGCGCCCATCAGTTAAAATTTGGATGGGTGGGTTCCCCCATGTGTCAAGTGTGTCTGATTGACGAAACTCCAGAGCATGTTCTTTTGTTTTGCCGAAAATATGCGCGACATCGTGTGAAATTAGCTTCCTGGATGCAAGGCTTCCCGACATTACGGGAGCTGTTGTCGCAACTTTTATTTTATGCTACCTGCCAGATGAGGATCTTATCCTTACAACATGCAATTTTATCACGGGTGCAATGAGCCAAGGGCATTCCAACGTCATATTAGGTGACTTCAATCTGCCCACAGTTGATTAGGAGAGAAATTGTGCTGGAGATAGTCATCACCACCTGTTTCTGGATGAGAATGATTTGCTCGGCCTCACACAACATATGGAGGAGCCAACTCGTGGAGAAAATATTTTTGACCTGATCTTCACACAGGATGACCTTGTCGTTTTTAATGTTACAGTTGGCGACCACTTTGGTAACAGTGGCCACTGTACCGTTTCGTTTAAGGTTAACAGGGCTTTTCTTGCCCAAGATCAACAAGTTTCTGGCATTGAACCTCACCGGTCAGGAAAAATAAATTATTCCAGGCTCAGAGAATCACTATCAAATATTAACTGGGAGAACCTGGTTTTTCTTCAGCACAAAAATGTAGAACAAGTACGAGATTGTTTCCAAACACTTCTAAAAAGCCACATAGACTCTTGCAGGGATAAACCAATGCACCAGTACTCGAGAAATAGGCAACCCAAACACATTGTCAAATTGAAAAATAGTAAATTAAAGCTTTGGAAAGCTTATAAAGCAAATCCAAACAGTAATAATCTTGCAATCTACAATACTGCTCGCAAGCTGTACTTCAGCACTGTAAAAGCATGGCATTGTTCTGCAGAGGAATAAATACTTCGTTCGGGGAAAAAAATGCTCTTTTCAAGTTCTATAGGCGTAAAGTAAAAACTTCCAGGTCACTCCCACCTTTCAAACTTGATGATACCTATCAAACTGATAAACGAGATAAAGCCAACACACTTAGCGAAATCTTTGCATCAAATTCTGTCATAGATGATGGAAAACAATGCACCATCTTTCCTCCATATGTTACCCATTGCGAGGAATGCTGCGAGGTTCTCTTTTTCTCGTGCTATTAATGCTTTGAAAACAAGTTTCTCATGTGGTCCAAACGGACTTTCGGCCTTTTTATTGAAACAGATTTGTTGTGAAATTAGTTACCCACTTTCTAAACGTTTTACTTCCTCTTTTGAACAAGGGATACTTCCTTCGATTTGGAGCCCTGCATTGGTAGTTCCTGATTTTAAGAAGGGTTCCCCTCTCATCCTTTAAACTACCGACCTATTTCCCTTACTGTTGTGATTTGTAGAGTGATGGAGTCCATTTTAAAGATACAATTATAGATTTTTTCGAGCAAACTTTAATTATTAGTGGAGACCAGTTTGGTTTCCTCCCTGCCAGGTCTGCATCCCACCAATTATTATTGGTACTCAACTGCAGGACATCCGCTTCCGAAGTAGGAGCGCCCTGCGATACGATATATTTTGACTTTAGGAAAGCTTTTGCAATGGTTATCCATTGCAAACTTCTCTTCAAAATAAGTAGCTATGGTATCAGCCGCAAACTTTGGTCTTGGCTCAAAGCCTTTCTCCAAAATCGCACTCAACAGGTGGTAGTTGAAAATGTTTGCTCATCGGTGGTTAAAATCATATGTGGCGTCCCACAGGGATCAGTGCTCAGTCCACTCTTATTTGTTCTTTACATTAATGATCTAAATCTTACAAATGGAAATTCTTTCGGCTACAAGTTCGCCGACGATATTAAGATTGGTGCCGAAAACCTGTCCCTCGGCCCATCTGTAGCATTGGCAAATGAAATTTGTACTATGTTAAAACATGGTCTGATACTTGGCAATTACCAATTTCGGTAAATAAATGTCTCTCGTTCCACACTGGAAATTTAAACGGTTCTTATAACTATTTCATTAATAATATAGATCTTCCATGTGTTAAAGAAGTCAGGGATTTGGGCGTTTGATTTACTAATGATTTGAAATCGTCTCTACATTGCCAGAAGATCCGTCCACTGGCATTCAACCGTTTGGCCATTATTAATAAGTTCTTTACTTCGGGGAGTTTCTGAAACAAAATTTGGGCATTTAAGATATTTGTGGGCCCTATTCTGGATTATGCATCACCTGCATATACGGGACCTATCGGGTTTTTACCGATTGCTCCTTAAGGAGCCTCTAAATGGGTTCCTTAAATGACCAATATAGTTTTTAAACTTTTTCTTGAATGCTTTTGGATTATTGTTATTATTTTAATTTTTTATTATCTTTACTAATAATGACAATTGGTTTTGGCCAAGCTTTATACTACGATACATTTATTTTTTTTATATTATATTTTATTATTTTAAGAAACATTGACAATGATATTCGGCTTTTCCTTTCACTTGTCCCTCACGTTTGGCGAAGCCATCGGGGACCATTGTGTCCCCGGTAGGTCTAACCTTGGTGGTAAGGCATTCGTGACCCCCACCAAATACCATCTACCCTTCCTATGCAGTCGAGCCATCATCTTCGTTTTAAACTTTTAAACTTTTGCAATTTAAAATTTTTAGTTTTAACATCGGATGGCAGTTAGTGACCAGCAGGTCCTTGCAATTCCGGTTACGTTTGCAACAAACTTATATATTATTATTATTATTACATTATTATTATAAGTACTTGGGAAGAATCCAGTGGGTAGGTTAGGTACAGTGGCGAGGTTTTGTACAGAAGCTGGGATCATAGTGAAGAGGGTGTTCCTACTCCACCGTAGATCCTGCTGCTGGCTATGAAGCTGGCATGCTCTTGTTTACAGTGGATTCCCCCCACCGGCCGTTCTTCGGCCACTCTCTTGTATGCTGTGGCCAAAGGACTGTGTGCCCCGTCTGTGCAACTCTCTTGTACATTGTGGAATGGGACCATGTGCTCTATGCGTTGTGGATTGCTTTCTTGTACACAGTGGATGGTGGACCATGTGCTAAGAAGTGTTTCCCTGTGCGTTGTATGTTGCTGGCAACAGTACTCTCTTGTACACAGGGGATGGTGATCGTGAGCTCGGTGTTGTTCTCTAGTGTGTTGAGAGCAATGAGCGTAATTGGGAATGAGTGATCTGTGCTGTTTTTCTCGTGCTGTACTCGTGTGTGCTGTGGGATGTGAGTTCGGTGCCATTTTTCCGTCCACAGCGGGATGGTGAGCTTCGGACCTTTCTCCGGTACACAGTAAGTTGCGAGTGGAGTGCTCAGTGCCCGGTACCCAGTGTTGCTCGGTGAAGGTCGTGTGTGCAGTGTGACTGTCCTGTAGTAAACAACAAGTGCTCAGTGCTGTGCTCTGGCAATGAGGTGATTAGCGTACCAGCAGGTGTAGTACCAACGAGGGTTTGCCCTCTTCCGAAGTTGTAGGGGTGTGAGACATTATTGGAGTGGTACATTACAGTTGTAGATAGGAGGTGCTGGAGTGTGTGGATGTATTTTATATTGTACGGTGGACAAGTGAGTAGCGTAGTCATTCATAGCATATCTGGGGCGTAAGACTAAGGGTCACGGCCACAGAATAACAATTATGGAAAGGAAAGAGTGATGCTTATTTTGGCCACCAGTGGCGTTTTCCCAACATACAGAAAAATAGCATTACAAATGATTGCAATCTTTTTAGTTAATGTCTCCCCAACCTTCAAACCATAAAAGGCACTCTTTGGAGTTAAAAGAGTGTTGAATACCAAATTTCATTCGTATCTGTCACATAAATTATTTTATATGAGCGGAATTAGTCAGGATGTAGTAGTCAGTATACAGTATGTTCCAGAAGTCCCGCCCAATGACATAAGTCGCTAAGACTTGGGTGGTTGCTGATAATAACATGTTCGTATAGGAAGGCACCTATGGTAAATCCGATGATGGATTCCAAATGCCCTTGAAGGTCGTCTTCAAGGTCATCCAATGTGTAACTCCTAAACACATGGTATGGGCATAAAGTAAATGAAAAATTTGTGGGGGATCATGGGACTAGTACAACACATAAAGCAGAACAGAAATCGCGTGCAAAACAAGGAAGATATTGGCAAAAGATGGAGGGTGATGCAGAGAAGCCATCCTTGGGGCAGCAGGAATTGCACAAATATGCCTAGTTGAACCCTAAAGCGAAACAGCAGCAAGGAAAGTAAACATTCTTGCCTTGTTCCGGTAAAGCTTGTAGCACACTGCTCCTTTCCGTCAAATTTCTGTTTGGATTAAAAAGCATGTCAGTTAGAGGAGCCGCGTATACTGCTCCGTCCCGTTCCGTGACGACCCGTTAGTTGACGGACGCCCTTGTCGAGGCAGAATCCTTTCCGTCAAAAACTGATAGCATCAAAGAAGTCTATGCACCTGCTGCCGTAAACCTTGTAACTTGACGACTGACGGCAACGGGTGGTCCAGCGCACATTGCTTCCGTCGCTAACCGTTTCAGTTGGCTCCGCTGAGCTGAGCTTTTAAATTTGATCGCGTCCAAATTAGCAATGCAAATAAAGAAGGACTTGTAGTAACCTTAAGTAGGAAATTAAATAGAAAGTCGTAGTAAATTAGGTATTATTTCTTTTCGCTCGGACATGATGACATTTAAGTTCAGAAGGCAACTGAAATAGATTCGCATCTATATTTATTAGGAAAAAGCATTGTGCGCAGGTGCGTGGGGGTCCGACGCGATCAGTTTTTGACTGAAAAGATTCTGCCTCGATCACCCGTCCGTCAGCCGACGGAACAAGACGGAGCAGTATACGCGGCTCTCCCAATTTACATGCTTTTAAGCCAAACAGAAATTTGACGGCCTGCGACGTGACGTGACGGAACCGAACGGAACGGAGTAGTGTGGTACAAGCTTCAGTCGACGGCCGTTGTCGTCCGTCATGCGCCTGCGTACAATGCATTTCCTCGACTAAATACAGATGCGAACCTTATTCTGTTGCCGTCTGGACTTAAATATCATCATACCCGGCGTAAAGAATTAATACCTATTACTACCACTTTCTATTTAAGTACTTATTTACGGTCACTACGAGTCCTTCTTTATTTGCATTGCCAGTTTGGGCGCGATCAAATTGAAAAGCTCAGCTGAGCCAACTGAAACTGTTAGCGAAACAATTTGTGCTGGACCATCCGTTGCCGTCAGTCGTCGGAAGGGGACGGAACGGAACAGAGCAGTGTGCTACAGGCTTTATACCGTAAAATAAACTTCAGTGGCAGATTTAAGGCAAAAATCCCCCCTACTGCCATGTCCCCAATTAAGTAGCTGGGCTTCCGACCTTGTTTTAAGGAACTTACATGTGGCCATCCTAGCTCCATGACATTTCCGCACTCCAATTTTAGCCAGTCATAGTGAAGCAGGAGGTAAAGCAACCTAGGGAATCGAAGGTAGGTGAATCCAGGCTAGTTCGTACAGCTCTTCATCTTCTTAAATCAACTTAAGGTGGTGGTTTGATGTAAAGTGACCTGAAAGTGGTTTAGGCATATACATGGACCCAAAATGCTGTGAGACTATGAGTGATTTTAAGTCACCTTGAGTTAAAGCGATATAAGGAACATCCGTGTACCCTCTGTGACTTGGGCTTGTAGCACACTACTCCGTTCCGTCACGTCGAGTCGCAGGCCGTCAAATTTCTGTTTGGATTAAAAGCATGTCAATTATAGGAGCCGCGTTTACTGCTCCGTCCTGCTCCGTGACAACCCATTGGCTGATGGACAAAATTGTCGAGGCTGAATCCTTTCGGTCAAAAACTGATCGCATCGGAGAAGTGTATGCACCTGCTGCCAGTCGACGGCCGTCGTCGTCCCCCATGTGCCTGCGCACAACACCTTTGCCCTACTAAATACTGATGTGAACCTATTTCCGTTGCCTTCTGGACTTAAATGTTTTTATGCCCAAGCATAAAATATCAATACCTAATTTACTACTACTTTCTATTTAATTACCTATTTAAGGTTACTACAAGTCCATCGTCATTTGCATTGCCAATTTGGGCGCGATCAACTTTAAAAGGTCTGCGGACTCTACTGAGCGGCGGAAGCAATATTTGCTGGACTATCCGTTGCCGTCAGTCGTCAGAACGGAACGGAACGGAACGGAGTAGTGTGCTACAAGCTTAACGAGTCCCTGATAAAAAGTTCAAGAATTTTAAAAGCAACACTAAATAGACTAATTTAATTGGGCAATAGTTTTTGACATCATCAAGCAGTCAGTCCCTTCTTATGAACTAAGGTCAAACTGGCTTCTTTTCAGCGTCATTAGCGGCTGTCTTTTATACCACTAACCTTAACCTATTTAAGAGTGGTTTAACGTGAGAAAAATACATCGTTACCTGAAAAACGAA
This sequence comes from Lithobius niger, assembly GCA_023313725.1. Taxonomy (NCBI): domain Eukaryota; kingdom Metazoa; phylum Arthropoda; class Chilopoda; order Lithobiomorpha; family Lithobiidae; genus Lithobius; species Lithobius niger. Next base: position 38,303 of record JAHWFP010088565.1, on the reverse strand, counting down.
ATTCGACAACTATGGCAGAACAAAAATAGGTCTTTCCAGAACAGTCCCAGTTCTTAACAGAAAGTTCATTTATCATTATGTAAATTTAAGTATCATTACCAACAAAAATGTCAGACACCTACTTAATAAAGACAAAATAAATTTTTTTAATTAGCCCTAAATAAATATTTTTTTCAGTTTGCCGCTGCCATCTTTTGCATTAAGGTACACACGTGTGAGGCAGAACAAATTAACGGGGGTAATTTCAGTTTTGCTGTAAGAGAACAGTCCACGCCTCATGCTAGGGAGGGAGAAAAACTATACGTGAGGAAATTACTGTATAGGATCTTACCCGTTTCCCGAGTGCTGAGGTCTAACAATAACGAGGGCTGTGCGCAGCGCCCGAGGTATTGTTGGGCTCAGCATGAGGGAACGGGTAAGATCTTATTTCTCAACCGCTTTCGCCTTCTCCGCACAACCCTCATTGTTACCACGCGTTGACTTATTGTTGCATTTGAACTAGTGCTAACGATAAGCGGCGTACAAACGTTCTAGTGAAGATATGATGGTGGCAGCATCTGATGTTTTGCACGGTAACCAAACCACTGACAAAACAAGATAAATGCAGCGAATTTGACGATGAACAATTAAAGCAAGCATTCATGGTGCCACATTGCATTTCCTACAACTGTGTTATGTTGTGATGAATTTTAATTCTTGCATTACTAAAGTTTCGTAGTCTTTTTTTTTTTTTTAGGTTGCAGCGTATTTCTGAATTTTAATATTTCTTGAATACGAAAGCTTCGTACTCTGCTTTTTATTTTGGTTGTTGTATGTATTTGATCTGTGTTTAATCATCATTGATAAAATTACGAAAGGAGATTCGTGTTGTTGGCGTTTATGCCGTATTTGTGACAGATGTAAAACGAAAATTGAAAGCAGTGCTGACATATCCCAGCACCCAAACCGAAAACCATTGTTGCGATCCTACACTGTTCCATTGTTACAAGAGTGCGGAGAAGAAGAAAGCGGTTGAGAACATGGCGAAATTGCTCGGAAGCCACGCGTGAGCTGGCTCCCCCGCACTCATCGTGAACTGCCGTTTTCTTCCAAAACTGAAATTATCCCATTTGATTGGCTCTGCCTCACGAATAGCCATTATCTCCGCCGTGTATTATATGATTAAAGTCCTCTCTCCAGCAAAACTAAAACTATTTATTTCTCAGTTTCTATTCAATACATTCGACCAAACTTGGTCAGATAGTATAGATAGCAACTTTTCCTAACTTTACACCAACTTTTATGCAATTCCGTGCAAGAGTAAGAGTAGGGAGCCACACGTAAATTTGAAAACTGTTCACTTGTTGTTGTTGTTCTTCTTCTTCTCGTGTGACACGGTTTCAGAAAAGACTACTGCACCTACCTAAAATCTGAAACATGATCTTAGCCAGAAATTTCCCTTGGCTTCATCCTCAGAGAGACCACTTTTTCGATTGGTACATCCATTCTGGAGTTACGGGTCCCTGGACGATCATTTTGATTGTTTTACATTGTTTCAACCATTGTAATTTGGTAACAATGCAACTCAGCAAACTCCAGATCCATTCTTCGTGCACGTATTATGTCTTTGTTGTCTTTGGTGACCTGAGAATTCATTCCTGGTGTTGCAGACATAGGGTCTTAGGGCTTCGTCGGGCAGATGACTGGGTGCGGTTAACGCTCGCTAAAACCCTTTGACCCTTTGAAAGATTCCTAGGGCCTTAGGGCTTCGTCGGGCAGATGACCGGGTGCGGTTAACGCTCGCTAAAACCCTTTGAAAGAATCCGTGTTTCAGCTAAACGCATATAGATTTAAACCAAGCTACGTTGTTAATTTCGAGGCCTCCCGAAATTGGCAGCTAGAAACGATAGGATGGCGTATTGATTTCGTAAATGCAGGCTTTCAGAGCTGAGTTGAATTGTTTCAAAGTAGCCAGCAACAATGCATACATAAAGCTTTGTAGCACGACGACATAGCCGTACAAAATGTACACGGATTACTAACAAAAACGTCAAGTGTGGCGTAAAAAAGGGGGTTATATGATTAAAGTTTCACTTTACTTGTTAAAATGTACACGGATAAAATTTGGATGATTTTAATTGAAATAATCAAATGTACAATTGAGAAAATTGCATCTGTTTAAGTGCTGTTGTGCTTTACCTATCATATATTTAAAACGTAAAGCACAACAGCACTTGAACTGATGCAAATTTCTCAATTGTATATTTGATTATAAATCATCCAAATTTTATCCGTGTACATTTTAACAAGTCAAGTGAAACTTCAATCATATAACCCCCTTTTTTACGGCACACTTGACGTTTTTGTTAGTAATTTGTTTTTAGATTCATGTTTCTAAATACTACACTGTGCCTTGGTCTTAGTATTTAACGATTCAATGCCTTAGAAATGCAAACACAATAAAAGAAATTAAAGAAGAGAGGAACGTGCTGCGTTTTCTGGTTAATCGGGTTAACCTTGGCAGCATTTTCTTGGCGGAATGATATTACCACGTTCTAAAGCCGACCATTTTTTGAAATTTGGCGGCTTCTGTTATTCAGATTTTTGATTTTGGGTGGTAGATGTATACAGTAAAAATGCAACCTCCTGGGCAAAATACGTTGTTTTCTGTACGCTGCAACAATGCTGATTTCAATCAAAATGCAGATTCTGCCATTTGAAAACTGATAACCTCGACCACCGGAGTTGCTGTCCAGAGTACACGAGTACGAGAAAGCACTCGGCGCTCAAAGCTGCTTAGCCTCCAACCCAATGAGATTTGTATCTATGGCGATGGAATACGGCAAACAAAGCATTCAAGTTCGCACAGACTAATTTATTTTAAACACCCGTTCAATTACGAACGACATAAAAACGTTCCCCGCGTTTCTGGCTGGGCTATTCAAATTCGCCCTCGACCCACAATGGCGCCCAACTAATCCGAGAAGAGGGATAGAGAAGAGACCAGCTTTCGCGAAGGGTAGTATGCTGCAGTTGGCCTTTTACTGTGCTGTTCGCGGGAGGGGTGGGTTGGTGGAAGTGGGGGGAAAGAGGAGGAGGGTATGGTGGCAAACTAGATCGACCGACCCCTCTGCCACACGACCCACCCACCCACTTGGTATTGACATATTGAACGATTTGGCAGGTTTGTTAAGTAGGAGGACGAAGAAAACAAGTTACGTACATTGAAAAACGTAAAAATGCCATTTCATTCTTTGAAACTCTACTGCGTGGCGTATGTAAGGCACCACCTTAGATTTTTTATCCATGTGCCGTGCCCATAGGCGTACGAACGTTGGTGCACTGGGGAGCACGCCTCCCCCCCCCCCCCTGCTATTTGCCCAAAATGTCCTTTTAACCCCGTATGCCCTTTTTTCCCTGGCCTGCAAAGAAACGCTGAAGAAAACGAATTAAAATAGGCCTTTTTATTTTTAGCTGAAATGCCCTTCTTTTCTGCCATCGTAACAAAAAAGACGGGAGGAGGGAGGAAGGGGCGGGGGTCAGTACACTGCGGGAGGCCTGTACTGCAAGAAAAAGTAATCAAAAATAATATGTGGAATTTTGGCCCTTTTCTCTTCAAGTATTCCCCTCCCTTTTTGAAAATCTGTGTATGCCCTGGCGTGCCAAAGTCCTATTTTGAAGGGGTTATTTTATTTATTTATTTATTTATTTATTAATAAATTCGGTGGGAGGGGGAGGACAGGAAACAAATAAACAAACACCCGTCGTAGCGGCCGAGGACTGTAGTTTCCCCTCTCAACCGGAAGTAAGTCACCGAGAAAATTCTTCTGTGGCATGCCTTGTTTATATTAATTCTATCTGAAACCCGTGCTATGCACCGGTGGTGTTGTATGCCACGTTGGGTACATTTTGTATATCCAGGCGCTGCCAAATTACGTTCATATGATAACCTTTTTCCGCCAACTTCACACTTCACCATCGCTGGCTCGCTCCCGTGTACCCGAACAACATAGGAAGCCGTAACCCGGGAACGGAAGTCGTGTGTCCCGTCGTGTGGCCGGGTGATTTTATCATGATTATTTACGTTGCAAACATGATTATATCCAACGCATCACAAATAACATCGACTTATGAAATTCATTGTACGAAACTATGGTATCAAAAATAAAATCGCAAACACCGAGGAAGCCAGTGAGCCATGTTTCCATCGGCCTTGTCTTTCTTGGAATGTTATTATGCCTAGTTGCTACATTTACTAAAATATTAATTTACCCTTTTTGGCTGTCTGATATCACTACTTTATGTGCGAAAAGTTTCTGGGTTCCTTTTTCCTTTATCCATACCCTTTTATGTTATATGCCTCCGTTCGGTAGTTTAAAGAACCATTCTTTTGGCAATGTGGTGAGAAGAAGACAAAAACAATGAAGCGAGTCGCCAAAATTCAACAAACCCATCAAAGAAACAACGATACGTTTTTCACGAAAATCGTAAATCCGTGACTATAAATATTGACTATAAACCGTAAAATCCGTAAACCGTAAATCCATGACTATAAATGATCTAGTTAAGCGGCAGAGATGGTACAATTCAAGGAATTGTTCACTTTTTTTTTTTTAATGTGAAAACCGGCATGAACTTAGCCTACATGCGTGTAAGATTATTTTTAGATATGGAGCCACCTTGAAATTTACCAAGGAGCTCTTAAATCCAAGATGGCGATTGAAAATTGTTTTTTATTTTTTAGCATGGACGAATATATACATTACCTATTTTATCAAATAGCAGTTCCCCCCATTTGAGCTCTTGTTCCCCTAGAAGAAAGTTGTCTTCCCTCCCGGGATCGTAATAGTGTGCATGTCTGGAAGTGGTTCCGTCTATAAATACTGAGCGCAGCACATATCATCATCTTTTCTCCTAAGGCAATCGCCGCGCGTGGTTGCTCTCGAGCTCTCCCCGCTCCAACGACGATCCTCCTCTACACTCCACTCCAGGCATAACAGTCCTCACTTCTGCTCCGCAGGAGTTTGCCAGCTCAGCAATCCCTCTGCGCAGCCAGCAACAACACGCTGTTCAGGGTGGACTCCTGTGCCATGTGTTAGGACAATCCCTTCCCTCGGGATCCACCTTCTGTCGCCTCCCCTAGCAGGGGATGGGTCATTCACTCCCCCGTTCCTGGTCCTTGGGCCCCTTACGCCTAACAGTGCTAAGGGTGTTCTCTTGGTTCCTTACCCGGGGCAGCCCATGCATCGTTCCTGTTTGGATGGATCAGGAACGGTTCTGTTCAATGCCGTTCCCATACCCTGGTACTCCCTTTAGCCTACGACCGCTCCGACAGTCCTCTGCGGCTCGTTCTGCTTTGGGCCGGTTTTTCGGTCTAGATCTACAACTTCTATGCACCTTGATCCGCACTCCCTGCTATCCAACTTAGCCAGCGGACGCTGTAACTTCGGTATCGGTGCATTCCGGATTTGGAATTGTCTGTCCGCAGCCCTCGTTCCCCTGATGGACCTCGGTCCGGGGGGGGGGGGGGGACACCATCCTGCTACTCTCTCTCCAGTGCTAGACTTCCTCAAGTCCCCCCCCCATCTGCCTTACAAGGGCTTTCCGACCCCCAGCGCTCCGCTTTCGGCAGGGGGAGGGGGGAGAAACGTGTTCCTGTCCACCTTCTGGAATATAGCTGCCTGCCTCCTATCGATGCTGTTGTCATTCACACTGTTAAGTACGTTGATTGACAAGAATCAGCACCCTCTACACAAGGACTGTTTCTAGTTGCCATGAGAGACTTTGTAATTATCCATCCGCGTCGCTACCCACTGTGCATCTTACTGCACAGCCTCCATCGTATACAAGCGCTGGCGGCATGATCCGGCGAATGTTTCTTCTCCTACCACCGTCATAGACGGTCACTGTTTGACTCGCTCCGACCTACGCTCCGCTCCAGTCTGCGCTCCGCTCCAATCTACGCCCCGCCACACCAAGAACAATGGGGACACCAAAGGAAGGACTGGTCCGCCCAGTACCCTCCATACAGTCGGTCCCCTTGGAACCTATCCTAGGATTGTACCCAGGGATGCCTTAGCTAACCCCTTTCTGTCCAAACCGTCGATTCTGCCTCTGCCCATCGACACTGTCACTTAAAACATACTTCTGTTTCGGGCTATGCTCCGCTCAGCGATACCACGTCGTAAGGGGTCTTACAAGGAACCACTAATTCGCTAGTCCTCTAGGAACCCTCCGCTTCCGGACACGTGAAAGTTCTCGAGAACAGGGATCATTGATCCTGGCCTGCTCTGGGTCAACCCTTTCCTATCTGAACCTTTACCTCCGCCTCTGCGTATCAATACTGCACCTACGTCCCCAATCCTCAACTACGTCCCCAATCCTTTGCGGCAGCTCCGCCGCCAGCAATGTCACCCCTGCACTACCACTCTCTGCACATGGTACTAGAGACCTCCTCTGATCCCTGCTCCCCGCTCCTTGTACTCCGCTCCAGTATTCCGCCTCCCATGCATTGCAGACTTTGCAACCTCTTCTGGTCCATTATCCGGCACCTCTGCCTTCTCCGTACCGAATCTACGCAGCTTCTTCACTCTCGGACTGGCTCCTCTACCATTCCTATCTCCTCCAACGTCTTGTGCGGTTGAGCTACTTACGCTCCTCAATCCGCCTCCGCTGTCGTACACTGCTCCGCCTGCTATAATGCCTCAAGCTAAAAGTACACCTACAGGACGACTGACTCGCCCGACATCCTCCTCCCCTGCTCTGGTAGGATCCTTCTGAACCTGACGTTAAGGTCCTGGAACTTCTTGCAGGTGAGGACTCACTGGGACCTGCCCGTCCACTGGATGCTCCACTCCTCTCTAATACTAAAACCAGCCCCAGTTGTTCCTCCAATGACACCGTCGCCTCATTCCTGATTCCGTGCGGACATACGCGAATAGCCAACAACTACGCTCCCTTCATGAGGGATTGCTGCCAACAAAAGCACGCTATTTCCGTCTCAAACTAGCAACGGTTAGGAAGGTGGCTGCTGAGGCAACAGCTTCCCCTCAGTCCCTTGCGTCGTTACTTTTGCTAACTCCTACTCCGTCGGCAGACCCAAATACAGGTAGTCTGTGCTCCCTTTGCTCCGCAACAGTCTACAATCTATCCTGTTCTTGTGTAACGAAAACACCATCCGCAGCTCAGTATGAGACATGTCACTTCCTCTATGCCCGTTCCTGCTCCGTCTCCTCCTGAGACTAATCTCACCACTGGCGTACTCAAGCCACCACCAGGAACTCTCTACTACGCTTCATCCTCTTGCAACTTCTCGCGCCATGCACTTGTTTGTTGGTTTCGCCATGTCAAGCTCCGCAGCAACCAGTATCCGCACAGTTAGTGCCAAACGATTCTACACCCAACAAAAATTTGGCCGATCATCTGGAAGAGGCAAGTCCACTCGAGACAGCGGCCCACTCAATAAGAGTGCCGGGAAGCTGCCACACAAGCTACAGACGAACTTCCATTTCTATGAAAAACAGGAACATCATGCTCCTATGTCCTCTGATCCGCTTCCTACTGTAACCAAACTGTCTCGATCCACCTCGTCGGATCAACTGAAACACGCCGTAAAGCCACTCTGCTTCCTTCTGTGTTAAAAACTGTCAAGAAGGCTACGAAACGACGGTCTCGACCATCCTCACTCCCAGATCCTCTTTCTGGTCCTCCACTTAAGCTGCAGCGACGCCACACTACCTCATCCTCCGATACGCTTCTTGCTGTGGCCGGTCCATCTCGATCCTCCACGTCCGTTCCGCCTATGCAAGGTTCTCCGCTTCTTCAACTTACCGGTTAAGCATAATCGGCAGTTACGCCACCACGCTCCGTTCCTCCACTCTTCCCTTCAGCTTCCATTTTGAGAGCAGCTCTAACGCAAGGCCTGAATCTGTCAGTTAAGGATTTGGAGAACGTGGATTTTAACATCCGTTTCGTTTTGGCCATTGCCGAAGACTTTTCTGAGGAACTTTACTCCTTGTGCGCCGCCAATGCAAAGCTACCAGAACTTCAGGAAACAGCCGCTTCCGTCCAGGCCATCTAAGAGGTTAACAACCAACTTCTTGTGACCAACGAAGCCCTTTCAAATGAACTCGAGCACCTCAATCGTCGCCATCAGTCGCTCCGTATCAACTACGCTCTGCTTAAAGCAAAACTCACGTACATCTCTCCTATTCCGTCCTCTCCACCTTGGAGAGCGCTCTATTGTGCGCACTCACACACACGACGGCTTCGTAATGCACCAGCATCTACGACGAGCTCAACTTCTCAACCATCTGCCGACCATTCGCCATCCATCCTAGACTTACATCGCGACGCTCCTTCGCCATGACCATCTCCACTTTACTATCCATCAGCCACGACTCGTCAACACGGTGCGTTCTAACTGGAAAACCGGGAAAATCGGAAACATTCAGGGAATTTATCAAGTCTGGAAAAAATTTAGGGAAAAATCAGGAAATTTAATAAACATACATAGAAACACAGGAAATTTCAACATTTTCCGGAAAGTCTTTTTGTCTTCAAAAAATAGCTCATTCGTATTTCACTTTTTACTTGCAAAACTTTCACTTTATTTCAGTAAAACTAAAAATCCATATCCTTTTTGTTTCATTTATAATAAAGCGAAAACTCCTTAAGCCTAAGTAATATGGGACGAACGTGTTAATGCGTTTCTAGTTTTGTTCAGATTATGGCTTCATACTGTTTACAAATTTCAGTTTTGGCAATACAATTTTTGATTCAGCAAAACAATGAGATGCAGTTATGGCGATTTTAGTGAAATGTAAAAAAAAAGTTTTCAGTCCTGTACTGCACCTTCCTTCGACCGAAAAAAAAATCAGGGAAAAATGTCAGCATTGGTCTGGAAAACCGGGAAAAATCAGGGAATTTCTTTATGAAGTTTTGAACGCCACCCTGGTCAATCACTGACTCCTAAATGCACTGCGAGGGGCCTACTCCGGACCTCTCCTGCCACAACAACTGAGCATTGGACTATGTTCCTTGCCATCCTCTGCTCCTACTCCGCTTCCATGCTCCGCACCCTATACGCTCGCTTCGATCCTTCTTTCACTTGACAAATTGGATACTTCAAGCTCTCTTTTGGACGCGCCATTCAACAATTCAAGACTTTTGTCCCTGTTTCACCGTGTTTGAAATTATTGTTCGTGTGTGCTCCGTCTTTCTCCGACTTTGTTCGGACACTCTTTTCACTGCTCCGCATTATCATGCTCCGCACTTCGGACTATCCACAGTCAAGAACGCACGATCCGTCAAGATCTATAGATGTTGGACCAGCTCCGCCTCCGTTTTTAAGACTAGCCTTTGTTGGACTTCACCCTTCAAGCAACTGCTGATCACTTCCCACCCAAAGGTAGACGAATCTTCACTTCTCAATAATTGGTTTGCTACCTTGTACCCCTAGGTGTAAAGCTCCTTAAATTAACTCGCCTACTACTGTTTTCACATTCATCTTCATTTTCTCACTCCTTAACCTATTCCTCCTGTGACTGGGCTAGAGTACTAAGGTTGTCTTCACCGGGACTTGTTCCTTGGGGTCGCCGGCTCGTAAGGCGGGAGACTCGAACCTAGCCGTCCTCCTAGGTGACGAAGTCTGCTATTTAATAAAATAGGTAATGTATATTTTCGTCGGCTATAAAAAGACTAAAATTCCAGGGCCTGCACCTCGTTAATTTTAGTTTTTATTGCCTAATACGAAAATATACATTACCTACACCCCACCCAGCCTTCCCTCTATGGAAGTATGTAGAGAGCTGATGTAGTCATTGGCCTCCAGTAAACGTTTGGTGAAAGTGCTGATGCGTGATCGCAATTTTTTTTAGACAGTTTTTTTTTTTTCATAAAAAACGTTTCATGCGTTAAGAAAAAACCCATGAGTGCGCTCCCGAGAACCACTTAATTAATTTTTAGCAGCCTTCTGCTTTTGATTTGTTGGCGTTTAGGGAGTTATAGCCAAAAAGACTAAAATTCCAGGGCCTGCACCCTGCTAATTTTAGTTTTTATTGCCTAATACGAAAATATACATTACCTACACCCCACCCAGCCTTCCCTCTATGGAAGTAGGTTCTAGAGGATTGGAGAAAAGATGATGATATGCGCTGCGCTCAGTATTTATAGACGGAACCACTTCCGGACATGCGCAGTATTAAGAGCCTGGCAGAGAAGACAATTTTCTTCTAGGGGAATAAGAGCTCAAATGGAGGAAACTGCTATTTAATAAAATAGGTAATTTTTTTTTTGTATTAAGCAATAAAAACTAAAATTAACCAGGTGCAGACCCTGTAATTTTAGTCTTTTTGGTATAACTCCTTAATCGCGAACAAATCAAAAGCAGAAGGCTGCTAAAAATTAATTAAGTGGTTCTTGGGAGCGCACTCATGGGTTTTTTCTTGACGCATGAAACGTTTTTTATGACACTGTCTAAAAAAAAATTCCAATCACGCATCAGCACTTTCACCAAACGTTTACTGAAGGCCGATGACTACATCAGCTCTCTGCGCCATTCACATGTTCGCCTCAAAACGAAATAAGGTAACATGCCTCTGAAAGACCGTTAGTGGCCCTTAGTGACGTGACTCTTTGTGACCCTTAGATCAAATGTGCAACTTTTGCACGCTGATCCTGGCATTAAAACATTGATATTGTACTCCACAACTAAATGTCACCTACTGATTTCGTTTTGTTTGGTAAAAAAAAAAAAGCCATCGCCCGCATCTGAAAAATCACGAATAAAACTTAAAATAAAAACACTGCCCGCTCGCATCAATTTTTTCCAGCACTACTCAATTAATTATTAGCGGCCTAATGTGAAGCAAAAACGTTTAGCACTCAATTCTAGACAGGAAAGGTGATATAAATTTTTTCGTAAATATAACCATTCAACCCCAATATCGTATCTATATATATATATATATATATATATATATAATTACACAAAATCCGCAAGGCAGCCAGCAGCAGCAAGCAGGACATACGAAGCAGTCATCTGCATCTGCAGTGCCCAGAACGCAACGTCCAGCAGCGCGAACATACGATGCCATCTATCGACCGAACGGCAACTTAATGAGGGGGGGAGCGACGGACCGGGGGGGAGGAGGGAAGGGGAGTGAGACGACGCGGAATGAGCGAGCGAAGCGAGCGACTCCGCTAGTATATATATAATACGCTTAGGTTAGGCAAGCAAATTGAGACAACAACTGGTTACAACACCAGCGGCGCCAACTCCCCACAACGTCTAATGTGTAGCATAGCTCTATGTGAGGGAATATCAGTCCCAGAATCAACTTGAAGACTTCGTCACAGGGAAGAACGTAATGCAAGCTGTTTTTTTCCGAAACCTCACCAGTTGAAAAGAAAGATGATATAAATTACGTCTTAGTGCTGTATGTCGTTCCCGAACAACCAAGACTTGCCGAGGCAATGTCAAATGTCAAAAGCCAATGGAAGATATCCATGTACGAGGAATATGGCTCACTAATCGCAAATGACACCAACGTTGTTTACTTATATTTTTTTTTTTTTGGTCTGGTTGGGATGAGGAGATATCGTCAGTGAGCAGAGGAGCATGACGAACTGTTTACCTGGTTGATTGATGTGGTTTAGTGTATCAGAGGTTGGTTTCCAGGTCGACTGAGAAGTTCTAATTTGATTCCTGTTCTGTTTTACAGTGTCTTTTCCTTTTCCTTTTTGTTTCCTTCTTCCTTCATTATGGTCTTCTTTCACAATCCTCATAAAACTTTTTTTTTCGTTTTTTTTTCCAATTGTGTGGCCGAAAAATTGGGTAGAAAGAGAAGTTGGACCTTCAATTTGTTGTCAAGGAGACAAGGTCCTTTTCCTTTCATATCGTTGGGCTTGAGATTTATTTAGCTGATTTGATGTGTTGGGAGTTTTCATGATGCAGGTCGAGGTATATTCACAATGATGAGCGGTTGAGATTGTTCCCATCAGAAGGTTCCGGAAGGCTTTATTGATGTTTGTTAGAAAACGTGTTCTTCTTAATTTTTTTTTTTTAGTGTAGGTTGCAGGAAGAGTTCAGTGTGGCTAGAGACTTAAGATGAAAGGAAAGGGGTGTTGCTCCTCGACGATGCCACATGTTTTGATGATTTTTACATTACAAAAGTGTGATGCAATTAGCAAATTTCCTGAGATGAAACCCAAACAAGTATCTCTTTGCTTTTGAGCAACAATTTATGCAAGGAGTTCCCATGTCTCTGTGTTTGTACATTCAAGTAGTTCAGGGTGAAAAGGCTTGAATGATGAGTTGTTATCGTATTGCCTCAACGAGTGACTTACGAATGTTGTCTGGTGGAAAGGATGTTGTCGCCTTAGCCCAGTCTAGTAGTACGCTCTCAGGTTTGGGATGGTGCATGACTCTTGTGTTGGAGGTTTCAACTCCGAGTTGAGCGTTGACTTCGGCGCAGGTATCACCTCCAGTGGTATATTTGTTGGTTTGTGATTGGGATTTGGTTTGGAATGTGATTGGGATTTAGTTAAGCGCTCAGTTCTGATTTTCTGTGAAAAATGACGACGGTCGTGCACCTTCTTTCGAGTTGTTTTACCCGGGACTGCCAAGATTGGAGAAAGACGCTGACAACTGAACGTGTGATCGTCGCCATAGTCAATTAATCAATCAGTCATTTATTAAATTGTTAATTACCAGAGGTGTAGACAATTGAAGGGTTGTTCAAGGTTCACTGAACCTAGTAAGAACATCATCAGAGTTTGAGAAAGTTAATAACGATATTAAGCCATTTTTTTTATCACTAACTGGATTGCATAAAAATTTCTTAAACTGTGTGTGTCTATCATTATAGTGGCACTGAAGGTAAGGAATACACTTTCTCTCTGCTTGGAAGAAGGAACAAGAAAACAGCAGATGTTGTGCATTTTGAATTTCATCAAGATTGCAGAGCCCACAAGTTTTGTCTAAATTCCATCTTTTGTTTTTCACATTTATTGAACCACACCTAACTCTAGCAATAAGAGTCTTAAAAAACCAGGAGCACTTATCAAAAAGATAATCTTCGGGACCTAGGTATACAGTTTGAACTTTGCATAACTTTCAAAATCATCCTTGTGAGCCCGCTTCGACCATGATTCCACTGGTTTTTTTTTTTGGTTTTTTTTACAAAGAGTCTCCACAACCATTTTGATGTCGTCACATAACGTCACAGTTTCCAGGTATAAATTAAGTTCCAATTCAGAAAAATGCTGTTCCAACCATTTGGCAAGAAATGAACCCTTAATTAGGCTATGCTGTACACATGCACAGAGTAGGGCATTGGGGGAGCAATCCACATTTTTTAACACAAAATTTAATGCTCGTTTTAATGCTTGTATGTTCAATGGGGTCAAACCAAAGTAAATTTTATAAGTAGGTGTAGAAGGATGCAAATAAAAAATCTTTGAAAAACCATATTTGCAACTTGGTAAGAGGTGTCAGGTCTGCAATCCCCCACACTTCTGCTCTGTACAAAGTAGCACTACTCGCAATAGCATTAAATGCTTCAGACTTGGCACGAAATCAGTTAACGTTATGTGACGTAAAAAAAATGTGATAACTGCCCGACAGCACATTTTGCTTTTTTGACTTCTTCATTTTATGTGCTCAGAAAAGTGCTCATTACAATTAATCCACACTCCAAAGTATTTAAACGTCTTTATAATCTCAATTTCATTACCCCCCAAAAAACACTTTTCATTCTTCACCCTTCTCGTACCCTTCTTACATACAGGAATCTTCTTTTCGGAAATATTAACAGCCATCCCAGTTTTCATGGCAAACCTAGCAAGTTCATTTATCATTATTTGCAAGTCAGCAGGCGATTTTGCCACTAAGACCATATCATAGACATGTGAGCTCATTAAAAAACACAACATATTAAATGTTCTTAACTTAAAGGATTACTCCATCATTGTGAATAACTATTATAAAACAGAACATAAGAACAAGGATACCCCTAAATTAGGATTCCTTAGAGATACAACAATATGATTTAAAATTCCTCTGATTAATAATAATTATGGTGCCATGTGTCAAAACTAATATATCCCAACTTTATTTAATAAAATTCCTTTACATTTATTAAACTTCGTTAACTATAAACAAGTAAAAAAAAAAGAGATGAAACACTGGCGTGTTAATAGATAACCAATAATTAGTAATTGATGTGATGTGTGCATTTGTAAATCTCGGGTGACTTTTTGTTTTGAATTGAGGTGATTGTTAACGGTGACGTTCATGGGTAAAAGTGTTTACCATCTTCTTGCTTTGTGAATGTAAGTGTGCACTAGTTATGTTGATGATGTCTTTTTTTCTTTTTTTTTTTAATATGTGTTGTTGTATTGCTATGTATGACTGCACCCCATACAACTTCTTCCTGAACTTCGGGATGTTTTTTCCGTGAATAAATTATTATTATTATTATTATTATTATTATTATTATTATTATCTGCAAACCCCAAAATTTTAATACAGTAAGTACCAATTGTAATTCCCTCCACCACCAGCTTATTTATTGCTTCAATGAGTTTGTTAATAAAAATAGAGAAAAGAGTAGGACTAGGTGGTCAACCTTGTCGGACACGTGAGGGGCAGAAAATACTAGCAGATACAAAATTCCCCATTTTCACTCTGGAAAAATGCACTAAAATGCAAATTCTTTAAGAGTTGAACCCAGCTGTCAGGGATACCAATGCTCCTTAAAGCAGACCACAGCACTTCCAGATGAACTCGGTCGAAAGCCTTCTGGAAGTCAACAAACAGAACGTAGACTTCCCCACGCTTTTTGCATAATTGATCATTGGTGATAGTATTTAAGATCGTATCAAAAACCAAAACTGGTAAAAGGGGCCGCCAAGTTCCGAATGGTTCGGCCCTTCAAAGGAGTGATATCAACACACCAAAACATTCGCCAAGTTAATCGCACCGCTTAATAGTTCGAATGTTAAATGAAAACTTGAACAATGCTACTTTCGGTAGCAATGTTCAAGTTTTCCGACATTTAACGTCCAAAGTATTATTCGGTGCGATTAAGTTGGGGAATGTTTTGGTGTGTTGATATCACTCCGTTGAAGGGCCGAACCATTCGGAACTTGGCAGCCCCTTTTACCAGTTTTGGTTTTTGATATGATATCAGTCCTTTTTTTTAAAATTGTGTATTAGACTCAACTCCACTATCGAGCAGATGTGTAATAAAGTAGAACGTAAACAAGAAATTGGTTTTTAACAATTTGCTACTACCTTTTGCCTATAGGCCGAACCATTCTCAACTTGGTCACCTCTTTATAGGTTTTTGGTTTGGTTTTAATTTTGTTGTAATTTGTCTTATTTCGTTAGTTTTGGTGTGTTGATATCACTTCTTTGAAGGGCCGAACCACTCTCAACTTAGTGGCCTCTTCACCAGTTTTTGGCTTTGTTTATTTTGCTTTGTTTTTAGGGTTGGTTTATTTTTCGCGAATTGGACGTGAATACAATTTCTTTGGCAACGTTGATTAGAATTATCGTAGTACACTAGTGTGTGTCTAGGCACGCACGTCAGTATACATGTTGTCATTGTCCGAACTTTGGCTGTCCAATGAGAGACGATGCCGACAATACTAACAATGGTTATAACAATATTTTCGTACTTACGCTCCATCCCACGCCATCCCCGTTACACCCCTAGGCTCCAAACCATAAAGGTACGCAGTTCGTATCGTACTGCAGCCATTTGTCCAATTTCATAGCTGGCATTTCTACACGAGTTAATTTTTGTCAGGTGGGTCATTGCTCTTGATTTCAACACAATTTAAGCTTTTGTACCGCATTATTATTTTCCCCCAAGTACCTGAAATGTGTCCAACTATGCTTCAAGACATGACACTGACGCTATGGCGCCGCGCTACAATGGTTTACAACCTCGACAATTGAATTGATGTGATGTTTGTTGTGATGATTGTTGCCTAACTTGGCGCGACACACTAGCGTGCTTCTAGATAAATTGTGTTGGGTAGAATACTGACTACGAAAACCAGCTTGTTCGAATGTAAAAGATTATCTTCAGTCAGCCAATTCATAATTCTTCCGTTTAACCATGGACTTATATACTATCACACTACGTGGTTTAACAGTCATGAACAGCTTACACTGAGTATTTAAGAGAGTAATTCGTCTATAGTTATGCACATTATTTTTATCACCAGACTTAAACAGAGGTAGAATATAAATGATTCTTTCCAACCAAACGGGATCATTGCCGTACTTAAAATCTCATTAAACAGGACAGTCCACAGTTTTATCCAATTTGGCGGCTCCAATATGAAGAGTTTGTTAACCAGCTCATTTGGACTGGAGCCTTTTTCTTTTACAACAGTCTTATAACATTTGATAGGTTAGCCTCCGTAAATGGCATGGAAAAATATGAGGGTTCGAGAAGTGAGAGTGGTTGGAAACGAAATTCCAGGTTAACTACAAGAGAGAACGGACTTTCAAATTAAGACTGCCAGGAATCCATTGTAGTAGACTCTGGTAAAGCAACACACCTCCTTTTAAATTTATTTACAGTCTTCCTTAAAGCCGACGATTTTCTACAATCATTTAGTGCTTTCTGAAAATGTTCGAAGTAAATATTCTTAGCCTTGGAGCAAGTCTGTTTCTATTAGTACAGCTGGCAGACAGTGCTTATTAGAGTTCGTTTGCGCACGTGAATTTTCAAAAAGTGGACAGGCGGGGGTTAAAGGGTTAAAGGGTTTAACGAGCGTTAACCACTCCTGGTCATCTGCCCGAAGCCCTAAGGCCCTATGTCTGCAACAGCCAGATTCCCAACCGGGGGCGGCGCGGCTAACAATGTCAAAATGTTACAATGCTGCAACATCTAACAATGGGGCAACAATAGGCGATGTGCACAAGATAGGATTGTAGATCACTCGAACAAGATGCAACGATGCTCGGGCACGGGGAATGTAACATTGTCGTAGTAGCTTCGGGGCGGCTCCATTAAATATATTCAATCGTTGTCGCGAACCAAAATGAAATAGTCTTGGTTTTCGCTTTAATCTATCAGTTTCAAACCATATGGTGCAAAGGCTTTAATTTTGAGGCCTTAAAATTGGGCGGCCGACATGACTGAACGATTTATTTACTTCTTCAATGCAGGCTTCGGGAAGCTAGTTGAATTGTTTCCGCGATTGTTTGCCATAATATTACTTATTGCTGTATTTTATTGGAGTTTAAAGGCCTAAAAGCCATACACTCTCTCTTAAACTTACGAACTAGGCTTAAAACTAACAATATTGCACTAGCGTGCCCAGGCAATGCGACATCACAACGAATCACCCCAATTACCCAGAGTCCTAATGCAGACCTGTCGTCGCTGGCCACGTCCAACCAACTCCCAACTACCAACTTAACTACGTTAACAACAGGGCCTAAAGCCACACATCAGCCAGAGAATCTGGACAGCGGAGGAGCGGCTAACAAGATCAGGCCTCGACCTGGGTGAAGCGCCCGGTAGCCTTACAGAATGAGAGGACACTATACAATAAATTCCAACGAGCCACGGAATGCGGGAATATTGAAAAAAGGGTTTAAAGGGTTTAACGAGCGTTAACCATTGCGGGAATATTGATTGATTGATTTATTTCACCGAGCCGTGGCCGTACGCCATGCGCCCAGATACAAAATCAAAAATACACACGTATCAAACACTCGTAGACAGCATACATATACTTACACGGAAGGCACATCGTAAATATCGGGAATATTGCATCTGCTTGCAACAATGCAGAATCAACTACCCATTAGTTGATACTCTAGAAACACGCTAGTGTGTTGCCATCAAACAACAAACATGGGATAAAGCTTGGGCAGAACCTGAACAGAAATACGCATTTCTAATATTTCGTTTTTTCACAAACAAAATTGGGTGTACAGTGGACATACCGTACACATGATAGACCAGACCGTAGCAATTACAATAAAACGGAAGCAAAAAAAGCCAACAACTTAACTGAACAAAAAACGGCTTCGGCGTTTAGAAAAAAGCATTAGAGCTCGTATCCCCATACTCACAGCTGTGAAGGTACACGAATAAAAACGGATTAGAGTTCACTCGAACGCAACGAACTATAATTTGAACTCCAATTCAAGGGAACAAGGATTGTGACATGCCAGTCTCCACGCACACGTAGTCAAGTACATCGTCAATCAAACAAGCAAAACGGTTGGATACTTCACACAAATACAACACGCATGCAAAATACAACATACACACGCACATGAAACTGAACGAAAATCTAAAATACATACAAACAGACGCCGTAAACAGCAAAACGCCTACAAGGATGAAAAACACATACACAAAGACAGGCAATAAAAACTGCCTTAATTAGGAGTATGGCTGTTTCACAAATTATAAACGCACGCAAAATACACACTCACAGGAAACATACTTGAAATATAAAACAACAAACACAGACAAATATTTAAAAAAAAAGCCTGTACAACACCCAAATTAAGTGCACGTAAAAAATACACACGCACACAAACATTAAACATTTCAACCACAAACTGCGTTCACTTTTTTACATAACCACTGAGCAAAAATAGTCCTTGTTCCCTGGAATTGGAGTTCAAATTATAGTTCGTTGCGTTCGAGTGAACTCTAATCCGTTTTTATTCGTGTATCTTCACTGCTGTCAGTATGGGGATACGAGCTCTAGTGCTTTTTTCTAAACGGCGAAGCCGTTTTTTGTTCAGTTAATTAGAGTTCGTTTGCGCACGAGAATTTTCAAAAAGTGGACAGGCGGAGGCGGCGCGGCTAACAATATCAAAATGTTACAATGCTGCAACATGTAACAATGGGGAAACAATAGGCGATGTGCACAAGATCGGATTGTAGCTCACTCGAACAGGTTGCAACGATGCTCGGCACGGGGAAAGTAACATTGTCGTAGTAGCTTCGGGGCGGCTCCATTAAATATAGTCAATCGTTGTCGAGAACCAAAATGAAATGGTCTTGGTTTTCGATTTAATCTTTCAGTTTTAAGGCCTCAAAATTGGACGGCCGACATGACTCTGCGATTTATTTACTCTCTTCAATGCAGGCTTCGGAAAGCTAGTTGAATTGTTTCCGCGATTGTTTGCCATAATACTGCATCTGCTTGCAACAATGCAGAATCAACTACCCATCAGCTGATATACTCTGCAAACACGCTAGTGTGTTGCCATCAAATAACAAACATGAAGAAAAGCTTCGGCAGAACCTGAACAGAAATACGTATTTCTAATGTTTCGTTTTTTCGCAAACAAAATTGGGTGTACAGTGGACATACCGTACACATCATAGACCAGACCGTAGCTATTACAATAAAAATGAAAAGAAAAAAGCCAACAAATTAACTGAACAAAAAACGGCTTCGCCGTTTAGAAAAAAGGATTAGAGCTCGTATGCCTATACTCACAGCTGTCAAGGAACACGAATAAAAGCGGATTAGAGTTCACTCGAACGCAACGAACTGTAATTTGAACTCCAATTCCAGGGAACAACGATTGTCACATGCCAGCCAACACACAAAATACACATATAGCCACTCACAAGAATCAGACTTAAAATGTAAAACGCAGACAAATTTTGAAAAAGCCAGTATAATCCACACATTAAGTGCATGCACATGCAGAAACATGCTACGGAGCCCCGAATGAGCAGTTTCATTGTTTTAAACATTGTTATTAGGCAACAATGTATATCAGCAAACGCCAGTATTAAAAGCTTAAAGGGCAATTACATCCATTTTGACATGTATGTTTGACTTTTGGATCACTTACACAGTAACTAAACACAAGAATTGCGGTAAGAATACGTTACTTACGTCCGATATAACAATTTAATTACTGCACCACCAAAACACGACACGGAGATCGCCATTGTTTTGCTGGAACGCTCAGAAATTAATGGCGACAGATGCCACTTTTCGATTTCGACTCGCAGCCGATTGACATAGCTATATTGACTGTGAGGAGCACAAGCGTCTGAAGGCCTTAACTAAGGCCAGCTAAGGCCGTCAGACGCTTGAGCTCCACACAGTCAATACAGCTATCTCAATTGTTAACCTTTATAGCTTGCTCCCAGGTGCACGAAGACGAACCAAATTTTGACTCAATAATTAAGGATGTCGTGGCTTGTTTGTTTCATTAAAAGAAATGCCGTTATGCATTCCTTCGCTTGGTGCAAGCAAGTGCTAGATGGTAGTACATAGCGCTAGATGTTGTCAGATTTCGTCTGCTTTCAATCGGTGATAGTGGCACTTTAACAAGTGTGTTGTATGATAAACATTTTGTGAATACACCACAACAAGAGATCGACCAATTCTGGAAGGAAATCGTGACCTCAGTACAACAAAGTTCTAACTGACACATACTTCATTCTGAGACAATCGACTTCAAAGTTTGGATGCGTTTGTGGCCTGAAGGTCTTGCATAAAACTTTAGGTCTGAAGTCAGTTTGTTAGTACAAGTGATGATGTAGTAATAGGGTGAAACTGGAAACTTCAACTATCTTTAAACTGTCTGTTGTAACAATGTACATGTTTCAGATAGAACCTTGGCACTCTGACTTTTTCAAAAATTGTTGGCAAGCAACTTATGGGTTGATGGTTTTATCTTAATTAGTCAACATGGAGAAACTATGAAATAACTTGAAAACTATGTTATGAACTTCATTTAGATAAAAAAAAAACTTAATAAGATACTATCAAAGAATTAAAAAGCAAAATTATGGTGAACTGAGAGTGCACTACTTTTTAAAGCAGTGTTTAAAGGTACATTCCTCCCAATGCTTTGTCTCAATCCTCCACATCAAGTAATGCCCCATAGGTCTATTTACTTCCGTTAGTCAATCCATTGCTAAAAATCCGTTTTTAAATGTGGCATCTAGGAAATTTTCTATTGAACTTTCGAATACTATTTTAAGTACATCCTGCGATTACTCATATGATACATCACGTGATTACAATAACCATGACGTTTCATCTGTTTGTGTGTGCATGTACTAATTTTTAATCGTTTGCTAATAATTACCATGAGACCAAAAATCTAAAAGACTAATACGGTAAAAATTAAAATTATTTATGCCAATAGACTGCCGAAGAAAACTTATAAGATACTAGGCTAAAAATTATAAAGTATAAATTAAAGTGTAAATAAATTATAATTTAAAAATTATAAAATCTATCCAGTTTGCGACGACACCATTTTTTCCATTCATGGTGTTTCGTCTACTACGCCCAAGGCCAACTGAGATAGTAGATGCGTTCCTCGCTGCGTGATTGTATTACTGCGCCGAGTCTCGCAAAACGGTGCAACGGCAACATGCGCGGCTGACGAACTGCGCGTGGCTGTTGTAAGGCATGCGGAATGTACCTTTAAATTATTTAATTAAACTTAGCACCCTAGTTCTGCAAAAAAAACTTACACTTTCTAAGAGTTAAAAAGTAAAATCGTGGTGAATGAGAGTGTACACCATTTTAAAGCAGTAACTAAATACAGATGCAAACCTATTTACGTTGCCTTTTGGACTTATATGTCAGACTGCCTGAGCGGGGAATCGAACCCGGGACCTGATAAATCAAAGGCCAAGGTCCTACCGCTGAGCCAGACTGA
>JAHWFP010088564.1:0-11341 GCA_023313725.1 Lithobius niger | reverse complement strand
TTTCGTGGAGGAGGCGTGGTATGGGGGAGGGAGAGATGATTGAAGGGGGAGTATCACAGGAAAAAAATTGCCTGTCGCAGTGAACGTTCAAGCAACACCGAGAGAAAAGTGGGAAACTACCACGGGCGAAACAAAACCCCGGGCGAAGCCGGGTACGACTGCTGGCACTAAAATAATAGGCTACTCGAAACAACAGTTTAACAGACATGACCTGTACCACAATACCGGAAATGTTTTCGAATGCGGGTGAATAGAATGACCCTTCCCCCTCCCCAGTCCTACGTAGGTTTAGGGTAAGGAGACCAACGTCAGAAGGCATTGTGTGTTCTGCACTCGACCGAAAGCAGACAAATGTTCTGTTCCCCGTTTATTGAGTCCCATCTTTCTATACAAACTATTCATTTCTCTCAAACCGTCACGATCAGATGGATCGAAAAAAAAGGAGGGTGCATCAGGGCGGGGGAGAAGAGTTGGTGGATGGGGTGAGGAGGTTTCTTCATGCCCCACACTGGGACAAGGCTTCATTTAAATGGAAGCACACTTATTTTCCAGACGGTATAACTTTTTTTGAGGGGGAGGAGACGGTATAGTAGGGGATTCTATTTTTTTCTTCAAATCGCGCAAAGCTGCTTTTAGATTTAACAAAGAAATTAGTATTTTTTTTTATTAATATTTTTTTCCCTTTTCTTTTTTGCTTGTTGATTTAGAGCCTCGCGCTTCGTTCGGCGACAAGTCTTCAGGCCGTAAAATGGCAAATAAATCAAAGCTTTGGAAGAAGCCAAAATGTCCGGTCCAAGGGAAGTACGGTGGCTGAAAAAGAGACAAAAATTAACTCAAAACTGCTTAATTTACCCCCGCAAGACTATCTGGCACAAGATGATAGGGTAACCAACCGTAGAGCTGGCTGGCGTAATCCAAAGCTAAAAAGTCTAGCTAGCCTGCACGCCTACGCTTAGCCTACTAATTAAGACACAGATGTGACACCTTCTCCTTTAATGGCGGGTTGCCAACAAAATAACATCGCAGCATCTAACCCTATTGAGTTCTCTCTCGCAGCATGCAAAGGAATGCACAAAGCAATACCTTTAAACACAACAAAACAAGCCACGTGCCTCCTTATTTATTGAGTAAAAATTTGGGGCGTCCTCGTGCATCAGTGAGCAAACTGTAAGGATGAACGATATTACTGTCACTCGATGGCGCCAGTGTATTTTCTGTATATTCTACCGTGGCGCCATCGAGTGGCATTCATATCGGTAATCTTTACAGCTCGCTTCCAGGCACGTGCCAAATTTTTACTCAATAATCAGAATGCTTGTGGCTTGTTTGTTATGTTTAAAGATATTTCTTTGCGCATTCCTTTGCTGGTGGCGAGTAAGCGCTAGACAGAACTAGACAGTGCTTGATGCACCAAAGTTTGAAATGAAGTTGAGTTTGATAGATGAAGCTAACAAGCACCCAACACAAAGTCTGCAGTTAAACAGCAAACTGGCAAGCGGTGCCAGACCTCACTGCCTGAAGACACTGGTTTATTCAAGAACTCGTAAAGGAGCCCTGGCAAAGGCTCGCCAGTTAAGGTAGTGTGTGAAGCTACCAGGTTCTCTCAACACAGCTATGGAATATGTGCTGACCTATTCTGGTCGGTAAGGGGGGGGGGGGGAGGGAGATTGGGGGTTAATGGCACGTCGACAGCTAAGTCCTTAACGCCAACCTCAGTTACAGTGCAGTCGCCCAGAATGGCACTACGTCGCACATTACAGAAATGGGGGGGGGGGGGGAGATAAGGCTTAATGGCGTTACAGAAATGTTAACCAACCCCCAAGTCTATAGTTTGTTCCACATTATGTTTTCAGAAAACGACTGGATGACGACTCGTTTCCTTGCACTAAGAGTGCAAAAACATGAGGATATTACACTTGTATACTCAACAAAGTTACTGTTACAGTTTACGAATGGGATGTTTACAGATTTTTTTGCACTAGTACTGGAAGAAAACGTGGCGTCATATAGTCAGTTTTCTGAAAACATAATGTGGAACATACTATAGATCGTAACGTATATCTGTACCTCCTGCAAAAATTGAGAATCGCGGATGGAAAGACAGAATCATTGCCTAATTGATACGGTATGTACCGCGAAAGGTGGACTCGGCAACGAACACCATAAAGATGGTGACAATCAACAAGAAAGTGGCGGACCGTGACAGGCCACATAAAATTCTACAAAAGGAAGCAATGAGTCAGGTTGGTGTGACCCATACACAAACGGGCTAACAACACCTCTTCCCGGCTACTGCTGCGACAAGCAGAGTACCAGTCCTGGACAGGGGGCCTTTAATAGCCCGCAATTTATTGCCGTCCTGTTTGTCCCACAAGGCTTGCCAAGCAGCGAGAAATCTCATATGTAGAGCTGGAAAGGCGCCCGAGGGAACAAAGCCCAGATCCCTACCAAGAGGCCAGAGAGGGTCCCTTTTGCTGCAGCATTAGCATGCTCATTCCTAACTATGCCGACATGGCCTGGGATCCAGCACCAAGTCACAGTTTTCTGCTGGACAGGCAAGTAAGAAAGCAGAGCTTGGATTCGCTGTATTAAGGGGTTCCGAGGGTCGATATCTCGGTGAGCAACATGACTGGAGGTTTCCTGGTTTAAATCTCCGGGCTTTCTTCTCCCCTTCCTTCGGGCATAGTAGGGCTCAAAACTTGGATGCAACAAATCTATGCAACCGTTATTTTGCTTTACATAACTTAACGCTCAACAAAATTAGTTTAAACGAAAATTAAAAAAATAAAATAAGACCAGCCATTATGAAATTACATTTGATTGGGATGAATTGACCGGAATCGAACCAGCGATAGCTGGTTACAACTCTACGTCGTACGGTGACTACAGCTTTTCACGACTCTTGTACTACCTTGTCTTACGTATCAGAGCATACTTGTTCACATACATACACACACACATTATACCACACGCCATGGCTGTTTGCTGTGACGTCCATATCACGTGACTAGGCTAGTCCAATCAGACGGCCAAACACCTGATGTTCTCGTTCGTCATTGGCTAACTCATGGTGGCGTCACGGCAAACAGCATTGCGCATGGTATAAGTCACTTGTAAATTGTCATTTTCGAGGAGGAGTGAGATTGCTCCCTAAAATGTTACGGTTACAACATTGTTGTGTGATTCCGTAGACCCACTACCGTTCAAGCAACGAAAACTCAACGACGAGTACCCCAAACAAGCAAGAAATAACAAGTAAAAAATATCTCGCCTGATGAAATGAAACCCACATTGACATAACGAACCAATTTAATTGTCAACAGTTATCTTACTGTCATGGTACCTCAGCACAATACACACCATTACTGTACACACACCAACACCATAAGCCAACAAACGAATGCTACTCCTTACATACTTACTACAATAAAAACACCAAAAACACCCCGTAATGGGATTCACACAACATCAATCCTCCATCTTGGAAACCCTACATACTACTGATATCACACTTGATTAATACGCCATGACTTAAAAAATATTCTTCCACTTCACCATATGCCACAATTTTTTTACAGTAGTCATAGCCCGCTCTCTATTCACTGAAATAGTGTAAGTTCAAGCCATCAACCTAATTTTTTTCAATGGGTTCGTGGAAAACAACTCCAGTTCCCTGAATGGTAACAACATGATCAGCAGTACTCACGTGCTTTGCTACAGTATACGTCACATACATTAGATTTTGCTATGGACCAGCATGATATTTTTCCTTACTCCCAATGACCTCCGGCATTCTCCTACATAGATGCTTCCGCAGTCTGCTTAGTTTATACAATACACAACATTCTTCCTACAATCCACACCAAGATTGCTGAGTGCCACATCCAAATTTCGACAAGTGGGTACCAAAATTCTTGAATTGTCGACTGGACCCACTCCTTGAGATGTCATCACTTCAGCGAAGGGCAGAACGGAGGATTGGCTAATCATGTTCCTGATTAACTTCATTGGTCTTGAGACATCTAATTCCGTAAATTCACTGAGTCGTGGCCTATTAACCAAGTGTGAGAACAGTGGTATTTAGGGTTTTCCAAGATGAGGGATCGATGTTGTGTGTTTCCCATTATGGGATTTTAGATTTTTGTTTTTGGTGTTTTTGTTGTAAGTATGTAGGAAGTATTCATTGTTTCTTGGTTTTTGGCGTTGGCATGTGTTCAAAATTGAATTGGTTCGTTATGTCAATGTAGTTTTCATGCATCAGGCGCGAGTTTTTTTTTTTTACTTCTTGAACCATGCAACCACAGCTTCAACACAGTAAGGAATAACATTGCTGTCAAGAATGACATCTTTGTCGCATTGCCAGTGCCTGGTTACGTGATTTTAACTGTTTTTGCTAACGCCTGTCAGATTGACACTATATCGTTTACGTATGTAACAGTCTTATTTCACAACCAGGCACCTACGCCTTATTTGTTCATTTTGTTTTCCAAAATCAAAACCGAAACAAACAGGTCTCGCGCACGACGCTGAGCTTATACTGGCAGCATCATGTGACCAGGAATAGTTGTATTCAGTAGCGTGCATAGATCACCGAGAAGGCAGGGGCAACTTTTCGTAAAAGGGCACCCTGTTTATTTTTTTTGGTGGTGGGGGGTTTCATCACTATCTTTTTACCCGCTTGTCATTCTCTTTTTTGCTCTTTTCTGCCCATTCCTGGCCTCGTCTTTGCCCGTTTTTAGGCCTCTAGCTCTAGAACCATTTGGAACTTGGCGGCCCCTTTTACCAATTTTGGTTTTTGATATGATATCACGCCTTTTTTAAAAATTGTGTATTTACTCAACTCCACTACCGTGCCGATTTGTAATAAAGTGCCACGTCAACAAGAAATTGGTTTTCAACATTTATCGGTTCAGAAAAGCAACTTGAATAGGGCGTATTTTTTTACAAAAAGGGCAAAAAAGAGCATTTTTTCAGAAAAAGGGCAGGGGCAATGCACCCCCCCCCCAGTGCACGCCACTGGCAGCATTAAGGTTGTCTGATGAGTGATGACCAAAGGTAGTCCTAAATCTACAGTGACATGACTGAATTATTCTTTCATAAGGGAAAAAAAAATTATTAAATTGAGGAATCATTTTATCATTCCGTTCTTTCTGTCAATCTAACGTGCGAATTCAATCTATTCGAATTCTTCTTTAAGGAAAATGCCACTTTATAATTTAGCCTAATGTACAGCTAGTTATCTTTTCATCGAACAGAATAGTGTTAGTTCGACGAGTCTATTTAAGTTAGATGGAATTTCAAGTCTTTCATTTTTTTTCCTGTCTGCGTCAGTTGCGTTTATCGTCGCGGAGGAAATTTACGTCCACGAGAGCCAAGAGGTTACTTTTGTGCCCATAAATTTGAGCAGCGTCTCTGCTGGTGAGAGAGTTACACACAGAAATGAGACGCTTTCACTGACTTGAGACGGAGTGAGAGACATTCCAAAAAGATAAATCGGGGTTTCCCTTTACAATCTTGGACCCGAGTGTGTATGTAGGTATTTTCACCTAGTGTCACCACGTGTTAAAGAAGGTAAGGTAACAGTAGGAAATCCGTTACGAGCTGGTTTCTGTCATACGGGAAAGAGTGGAGGGCAGGGATGTCCCCTCAAAAATCACTAATAGACGCAAACTCGGGTGCCAAATTCTCTTTTGCAAATTCACTTTCACTGAAAGGTCCTCAAATCTTTTTTTTTTTTGGGGGGGGGGGGGGCCGGGGAGACGGCGGGGGTACAAATTACGGTTCCCCACCACCCTCCCGCTGCCCATATTTGCTGACGTTGGCCCGCGGGTTTCACGATTATCGCAGCTTTGAGCCCATTTCGTCTGTTTTCGAACGGAGTGCGATGTTGTCAATTTCACTAAATACTGATCGAATTTGACGTTCAAATACACCATTTTACCGGTTTCTTTTCGCCAGCTTTCCAATGGTGCAAACAACAAGTCTATCTACAGTTATTTCTTTAAAAAAAACCCATTTAACTCACATTCTTAAACACACATTAACTCCAAAAATTGCTGCTCACTGCTAATTTTAACAGGACTAATGTTAAACAAAGTTCTTGTCTGTTGATTAATTACTATCAATATTTTCACATCATAACAGAACATGAATTGTCCACAAAATGCTTGGCTTGAGTGATCTTTTTTACTTCAGGTCTGTTTTTTCAATTTTTTCTGGGCGCGGCTTATCTAGAGATTTGGGGTATGTTTAACAACTCTAATGTGTGGCACAGTGGCAACCCGGACTACTACACTGTTACTGAGGTTGGCGCTAATGGCCAAGCTGTCGACGCGCCATTAAGCCTTACTTCCCCCCCCCCTTCAGCTCGAGACCAAATTGGCTGACGTAGTCCAGCAATAGACGGACGACAAATATGCGTCAACGAACAGGTACCACCCAAAACAAAGCATTGCCTAATTAATGAAGCACGTTGATTTGCCAGTTGAACAAACCTCGTTCACAATGGATGAGCAGCTTAAACCAAATATGAACCAGACAACTAGACCTTTGTGGTAAGGTTAAAAAGAGCTATTAGTACTTGTGGTAAAGAGTTTTCTTTCCTGTGTGAAAATGTTGCATTTACCAACAGCCATGATTATATAGTTCCAATACTTTAGTTAGATAGCTGGTTAATAGCCGACTAGGAAAAGCCCGTCCTCCGGATGGATGTAATAATAGTCCGATTTGTTTGCCACGTGCATGGCCAAGCTTCAAAGTAAGTTTCTTTAATCATAATTTCGCGCGTAGGCCTTCTTGATAACAAACGACGATATTCGTTCGTTTCGCTCACTCAATCAACGCATTCCCCTTACCATTGTATAACCTTCTTCCCCCTTGCCTTCAACAACAGTGTGGTATCACCGAATACCTATAACAAACAATGCGAACAACTGCTTATTTCCAGTTTAGCGTCGTGTCGTATCGCTCGAGGAAGTTACATATTGCTCTTCGCGTACTAATTGACTTATAGCTCATACCTCCCCCCCCCCAAAAAAAAAAATCTGTACCTATTTAGTGTCATCCCAGTCGCCCGTTTCTCGTTGTTTTTAAACGAAGATTCATGGGGACACCGGATCATTTCATTTTTGGTTGGTAAATAATGCGGTTGCGTGTTTCATGTTAAAATTGAAGAGAAAAAACATGTCCGAAATTTCTTACCACCGTAAAACGTTCTGCCTTCTTGCTTGCAATGACAGTGCGGTGCCACAGAATTTTTTTTCAGGGTTGCCAGTTATTATCAGCTCCACAAATAAGGTAGTTTAAAAGTATTATAATAATAGAGGACCCATAACAGATACCTGGGGAACGTCAGTATAGCAACACAAGATAGCTTAACTTTTACTACTACGGGCTGAAACTCTACTATGGGCAGAAAATAATAACAAACTTCTCTACAAAAAACCCTTCCTATTTCATTTCTATGGCAGTGTTTCTCCAGGCTTAAAGTCTGGCTCGTAACCTACACCACCTCCTCCTCCTCGTTTCGTTACATCGACGAAAGTTGGTAATGATCATTTGGTGGTCCAACATTCGTTGCAATTGGCATGCAAATTCGATAAACCCGAAGAGAGAAAGTCTACATCATCTAGAATCTTGGTGGGCTGGTTGGATCAGCTAGAAATGTTCTTTACCGGTGGAGAATCCCTCGAGTCCCACCCCACCCCACTCTGCCCCAAGTGGGGGTGGGTTGTGGGAGTGGGGGGGGGGGCTTGGGATATGCTAATCAGTTGTGTTAATTGCGTGGCACGAAGATACTCATTATTGTACGATTTATGGAGATGCGACACTCTTTCTGCCTATTCATCGCTCGAGATGGGTTAGTCCAAACGACAAGGATCAAGGGAGGGCCGACAGCTCTTACCAGTCCAACCCGTTCGGCCCGCGAGCAGACGGCGATCGATGTGACGTCAGAGGCCAGGTACAAATCCCTCAAGGGCGTGGTTCATCCTTTTTTCACTCACTTGGAGAACCGCCTAATGCCTTCTACTCCCCGACTCCCTCCCCCCCATCTCCCAGAAGTGTAAACAGATTGGGGGCAGGATAGGGGTCGTAGAGGAATGTGTTCCACTCACGCTGTTTGGGTCACAAGCCAGTCAGTATCACAAGTCAGTAACACGACGTCAAGGTTTGCTCCTGAGTTGCTTCTGGTGTAACACATTAACGTAATGGGAGTATGACGAATATAAGTTTCCTCGACGTCAAAATTATTGTGCATGCCACGATATTTTCTGTCTGCCGACACCGGTGACGAGCCTCCGACGCTGCCCTCACGAGTTGAAGTTAATAAAAAGCCCAAAAATGTGCGCAAAGAAGAAAAAAGACACAACGTTTCGGTGGTATCATGCAGCCCGTGTTCAAGTGCAAAGGAAATCGGCTGAAAAGCATCGTACACCAAACAAATTTAAAACCCTAAAAAACAGGGTTCAGACAACAACTTGAAAACCTGGAAATGTCAGGAAAAAAGAAAACCGAGCCAAAATCTCAGAGAAAATTCAGGGAAAGCAGGAATTTTTTTGAAAATCAGAGAAAAGATAGGGAAATTAGGAAACAAATGCCTTTGTGTCTACTCTGTAAGTTCCGTTGAATTAGCAGTTCAGAAACAAAATCCTAGGCTAGTAGCAAATATTTTAGTTTGCGCTTTAATGTGTTCAAGTATTTTAGATACAACTTTAATAAACCAAATCTGAAGCTAGTACCAACATCTGTGATGAAAATATATTTAGTCCTGTCTGGACTAGTCTCTAAAATAGTTATTTTCTGGGATGTTAGATTATTTTCGTACAAATATTAATAAAACCATTAGTTACTGTCTGGTTCCCAAACTAAACATCTCGTAAACACCTGGAAATGTCGGGGAAATTCAGAATTAAAAATTGGCTGAACCCTGAAAAAGTCATGCTGTATGCAAGGCACAAGACGCTAAAATAAGATTAAAAATTTTTTTTTTTTGCAAGATCGAGGTTGGTCTGGCTGTGCCTAGTGCTGACCAGTTCAGACCAGGAAAGCTTAGGTTTTTTAACAAAATTTTTAGCGTCTTGTGCCTTGCATACAGCATGACTTTTTCAGGATTCAGACAATTTTTTAATTCTGAATTTCCCTGACATTTCCAGGTTGCTTGTTGTACGATGCTTTTCAGCTGATTTACTTAGCACTTGAAAACGGGGTGCGTGATAACTCTGAAACGTTGTGTCATTTTTTCTTCTTTGGGCACATTTTTGGACTTTTTATTAACTTCAACTACGAATTGTGCTCACGCAAGTTACAAACATTAAGCCAAGTGGAGACAATTTTTGGGGCCGATAAAATAATTTATAAGTTGTTTCTGGAGTACGCTACTAAAGGGCGGTTCTCTTTGAGTAGCGCTAACTAATGCGAATTGTGAGCGATGAATTGTAAATACAGCCCCACAGTCTCACAAATTTTCGAGACTGGACTATCCTTCATCACCCTACCACTTAACGCGTCTTGCGTTTGACTTCCACGTGTAATATACGCCTTTCACAGCTACTCGTGTTCAGCTGTTGAGTATCGTGTAGAAGAAAACGGTCTTACTTTGAAGCAGTGCAGCTTTTGTTTGCGCGCAACTTAAGTTTGGTTTATTTTAAATGTTTTGATCTTATATTTATGGGTTCTTAAAGACCCCGTTCCCTGACCGGTAAAGTTTATTTTTATTTCAGATTCCTTCAATCAGTTAATGGGTTAATACATGTTAAGAAAACCTGTTTCAATTAATTGTTGGGGGAAGGGGAGCAGGTACTGTTCCGCAAGGGTACACTCTCGTTTCGACGACTCCCGTTTCGCCGAATCCCGTTTCGCCGACTCCCGATTCGTCGAAACGAAACGATATGATCCCGTTTCGCCGACTCTAAAGTTATTTTAGTGACGTCAACGCACAAACAATTCTACAATTTGTTAAGCAATGACATTAAATCAGAAAGGAGCAAGAAATTTCGATTTGAAAACTTGAAATGGTGCTTAATTTAGATATGCAACATGCGCCCACCATTTGTTAAAAAGAACACATGCTAATTTGCATTTAATAATTTTTTAATAGAACGTTTCAAAGTTAAATAGATGTTAGTTATTTGTTTGTTTAGATGAAATTCGCAGTAAATAGAAGTCAACGAATGATACAATGAAGTTTCATACTGCGAACTGCCAAAAATGTTGAAGAGAAAAAAGAAGAAAGGGGGCATGTCAAAATTATACCGCATCGTGCAATATGGCAATACATTTTTTCTTTCATTGCTAGCTTCTTGTCAAAATATGGTTCTTCTTCTTAAATTGTTACTTCATTGTTTAAGTAACTAAGTTACAAATTGTGGCAAACAATTATTTTTTAAAGTGCTCAAGTAAGGCTATTTATTTTTAGCTGCTTGCGAATGAGCTTTTTATTTCTTGCGGTCGGCGAAACGGGAGTATATCTTTACTGAAATTCAGCGAAACGGGGAGTCGGCGAAACGGGAGTATATCTTTACTGAAATTTGGCGAAACGGGAGCATATCTTTACTGAAATTTGACGAAACGGGAGTATATCTTTACTGAAATTCGGCGAAACGGGAGTATATCTTTACTGATATTCGGCGAAACGGGAGTATATCTTTACTGAAATTCTGCGAAACAGGAGTCGCCGAAACGGGAATCGGCGAAACGGGAGTATATCTTTACTGAAATTCGGTAAACGGGAGTCGGCGAAACGGGAGACTATCTTTACTGAAATTCGGCGAATCGTGGGTGAACCGTCCCGCAAGATATCAAGGATAGCCTATCCATCTTTAAGTCATAGACAGCCTCCCCCACCACCACACTTTGCAATTTATGGGAATTCTACAGCTGAGCCAACGACGTAAAGCTGAACCCCATAAAAGAGTTCCAAAAAAAACATCAATATTTGACCTTGATTTGACTAACTACAGCAAAGAAACGTGCAAAGGAGACAAGCAGTTTTATATAGTTAACGCAGTATCACTGATAAAATAAACTCCAAACAAATTGCTGTAAATAATATAAGGGATAAGCCGGAAATTCGGTGGGGATTGAGGCTTAATGGCGCATCGACAGCAAGGTCATTAGCACCAACCTCAGTGGCCTCTCGTCCATATGGGTAAAGGCAGTGAGTAGGTGGTGATGGGTGGTTTGCCGGTTCGAATCCAGGTCACACCACTCGACTAAAACACAAATGCATAAGTGGCCTACCGTACTCCATTACTTGTGTACGTTTTTCGCTACTTTTCGGTTTTCGACGTAGCTGTACACCACTGATTAAATTATACAGTTATATAGAACTTGAATAAATACA
>JAHWFP010088563.1:0-13527 GCA_023313725.1 Lithobius niger | reverse complement strand
GCTACTAATACATCTGCTAATGGTTTTGCCTTCGAAGCAGCAGAAGGCAAAGCATTAGCAGAGATGTTAGTTGCCGCAACTACCGCCAGAGCTCCGCGTAGGACAGGAAGAAGTAAGACGGTATATCTAGTTAACTTTCTAATCTATGTCAAAAACACTCCTCAACGAACCGACCAATTACAAAATGGACGCCGAGCAAGCCAGAGCAGACCGTCAAGAGGGAAGTGACGTCATGTGAGCATGCGCACTGACTAGGCTGAAAATAGCTCTGCCGAGTTCGGGAGCGTTGAGTGGCTTGTCCATCACACGTAGTGTGATAGTATATAAGTCCATGCTAGTAGTAACACATTTTCAGCGTTATTGAGGGTCAGATTTTACATTGAAATCAGCTTAGCTGGAATTCCTACACGAGTTAATTTTTTTCAGGTGGGTCATTGCTCTCGATTTCAACAAAATTTAAGCTTTTGTACCACATTATTATTTTTCCCCCAGTACCTAAATGTGCTCAACTATGCTTCAAGATATAAGACACCGACGCTATGGCGTCGCGCTACAATGGTTTACAACCTCGACAATTGAATTGATGCGATGTTTGTTTGTGATGTCTGTTGCCTAACTGGGCGCGGCACACTAGCGTGTGTCTAGATTTCAAACGATTATGCTAGTTAATTTAAGAGCTTGACGGCGAACCAGATTCTTGTGGCGGCGTACAACAATGCCTGCTATCAAGAGCAAAGCACCTGCTGCTTGTACGGCAAGTACTACAATGCAAGCCATTGTTGTCATTAAAATGGAGTATGTAGGAATTAAGTAGGTTAGGCTTGAGCGCATTGTGCACAGGACCGCGTAAGCTCAATAAACTAAACTAACTAAACTAACTAACTGACGTGGACATTTACTTGAACGGAACTGTAGATTTTCAGTTGCTTGTCCGTATGTCATTCAATATTGAACAACTGACGGAATTACCATCATTTTACCAATGCTAACCAATAAATGCAAAATACCATTCTCAATTTCTTATCTTAATATACAGGATGTAACAAAAAGGTCTGTACAAACTTTGGGGTTGTAGTCTATGATCGAAAGTCCTATGAACATGGGTCCGGAAATGTACCCGTTTTTAGTTACAGACCCCCAAGTTTGGGGTAAAAAGTTGAAAATTTTACAAAACTTTCCACCTAATTTTTCCAAACCAGGGCAATTTGATACATCATTCATGCAATTACTGTACTTCGTAATTTAATGCAAGGTCTTTCAACTTTGAGGATGGGTCCGAATGTAGGGGAGGGGGGGGAATAAGGGTTGGGACATAGCTTCTTTGATCTTTACTGTAACAATATTGCATTGACACACTACAAGTAACTAAATGAGATTCTAGACATCAAAATAAGAAAAAAAGCAGTAGTCCGGAAAGTTTTCTTTCCGAGCCACAGACCTTTTCAGTAAGCTTTCCTGCAAAACAGATGTCGTGGCCCAAAAATGACCGCGAACACGACCACGAAAAGTTGCGTTTGTTTTGTATCTGTTGTAAAATCAGCCATTTCTTTCGACGAAACGAGGCTGAATTGCAAAGCCATCTCTCAATCTCGGAAAAGTTCTGCAACTATTATGGAGCGAGAGGTGTTGCAGGCAACTTCTGACATTCTGAGGTGATTTGCGTGACGGATACTGTTCAACAATGATCAGTAAGTCGTTTTTCACTTTCTCCTGTGGACCAAGAATACCCAGAACACATTAAACCAATAGCCACGGCTGTTTGCCGTGATGTCATCGTGAGTTAGCCAATGACGAACGATAATAACAGATCTTTGCCGTCTCAGTGAACTAGCCCAGTCACGTGATATGTGCGTCACGGCAAACAGCCCTGGCGCGTGGTTTAAACAGAAACGGGACACATTTGCGTTCTTCAGAAATCTTAATCCTGTTAGATTCCTTGCTTCAAGAGGAGCAAACACAAACCCATAAATTGCTCGCTTCCGAAATAAGACGATACCTAATTAGTATTGAAGCTCTGCTTGGCGACGTAATGTTTGTTTCAATAACTAAAGCCCAAAAATATTATGCCACCGTTCTTGTCCCACTTAACCCCCCCCCCCTCCATACTGCCCCATCCGTAAAGCTACAAGATCTGAAATTGCACAAATCATGTCGTAGATTGCATTGTTTTGGAAAACTTGGATGAAATTATGGAAAATTTTCTACTTCTTTACCCCGAAATTTGGGGGGCTGTAACTAAAAACAGGTTCATTTCTGGACCCATTTTTATAGGACTTATTTTTGGGTATAGACTACACCCTAAAAGTTTGTGCAAACTTTTCTTAGGCTGTCTAAATACAGACAGCCTGTATTTAGATAGCCTAAAAATTGCCTGCCAATATTGGTAGAATGCTGACCTTGTGTTGGCTACACTGGTAACACACAATACGTCTTATACATCAGTCCCCAACATTGAACCAATTTTAATTTTTCATTGGCAAACTTAAATTATGTTTCCCACGTGGGCCCTACGTTGGCCACATGGTGTGCTTTTGCAAATGAAATATACATTGGCTGGTAATATTGAGTTAATATTAGTATTAAATTATTAAAATTGTGCAGTGAGTTGGATATTCGTCAAATGTTTTCTTTATTTATTCATGATGCATTTTTTTTTTATGTTTGCCAATATTCGTTGGACATTGGCCCAATGAAGGAAATATTGCAAATATTTTCCTATTGTTTCCCTTTTAACACCAATATTCGGCCAATAAAAACTACAGCTTGGGTTTTAAGGAATTTTAATTAATGGAACCCGATTTCCATCCGATGACAAAAAAGCCGATGTTGTTCAAAGGGTTTAACGAGCCATTGTTGTTGTCTTTTATGCAACAAAAGATTTATTTTTTAAACATATCGACTACAAATTCTAAGTGCGAGGAAATCTCCTGACAAATGAGCAGAACGAGTTAGTTCTTCACTTTCTTCTTAATAAACTCTTGGTCGGCCATCTGGTTCATGCGAACAAAGTGGCTTGTTGGTCTAAAAAGCATTTTTGCAGCTACTGGGTGTACCTATATAAAATATGTTGACACTTGTTTAGTGAAGACTATGAATGCAGTAGACTGATTTTAGATAATCATCACGACTCAATAAACAGGATTACATGAAAGAATTATGGATCAATGAATCAAATAGTGGTGATGATCCAGCAGCTAAAGGTGATTGATTTTTCTAATGGTAAGCAATTTTATATGAAAACATGAACTTAAAATGAATCTTATTCGATGCTTTTTTTCCGGTACAGCCAAAATGTAATATTAGGAATTAATTTGGACTAGTGACAAAATGATAGTGGGTGCATTCTTATCATCAGACTCTCTGAAAACATTGTGTTCTCATACTACATATCATCGTATACCAACTCAGCCTCCACATTACTTTAAATACAGATGCAAATCTATTTCCGTTGCCTTTTGGACTTAAATGTCAGATTGAGTGAGCGGGAATTGAACCCTCGTCCTTTGAGACGAAAGGCCTACCATAAAGTCGTAACGCTAGGCTAAGCTATACTGACATGGCCATTTGAAAAGGAAGCAGTCATAGGCAGCATTTTACATGCACACATAAGCAAACACTTTTCAGTCGTCACTGCAGGGATGCTTGTTTGTACGTCACACGCCAAATGAACAGAAATGAACACAATAAAGTGTGAAATCAGGAATAAACAGGACGGAATAAAGAGGATGGTTTGTATGGCTTAGTGACAGGACTTGGCCTTTTGTCTCAAATGTGGAGGGTTCAGCTCAGGCAGTCTGACATTTAAACTCAAAAGGTAACGAAAATAGATTGGCATTTGTATCTACTTTTCACTTATTGAGCCGATTTGGCTTTATGTTCTCTTTATTCCACATGACTTTTGCACTGGTAGAGCCCATTTTGCGTACTTTTGACTCACATAGTACATAAATTCTGTGGGAACAGAAGACAGTTCCTGTGGAGCCAGAACTAATAATACACAGTGATGTGCACTATCAGTGCAAATTGTCTTCAAAGTGTAGATGAATATGTTTGAGAATAAACTGAAACTTGAAAAATTTGGGTTGAAAATAAAGATATAACGCAGATTTTGAAGGAATAAGTGTTTCAGAGGCTCTAGTGAAAGATTTTCTCTGCCTCTCTCTTGTTCTGGGGAAAGGAAGGGGGGGATCTAAAGTAAACAAAGATTGGGCGAAGAATGGACTAGTAATATTCTCTCACATCTATTACAGCACATCACTGAAGACTTTGGACGAGACAACTGAAAAACAAGACAAAAGTTTAACAACCTGGTTTGCACACGAACAAAAGAATACCTATGTTTCTTCGTGTCCATCATCTTCTACGGCTAACAGTAATTATGAGAAGCATAGTCGTTCCATGTTCGTATGTTGAGATGGACGTTTTTGAAGAAGACAGTTGGTCGTTCAATGTTGACATAAACTATCATGCAACTAACTTATGTTCTACTCATTATCCTTTGGTATTTGTGGCTCATCAAGGTCCTGTGTCTCTTCACAATGATGGCTCCTGGTCTCTTAATGCTGGTGGTCTAGCCACAGCCCTCGCAGGCTTATCTTTTCATTGTCCTACAACGTGGGTTGCATTAACTGAACCACCATCATGTATGACTCATTCTAACAACTCGGGACTCATAGAACTGACTATACCACGTGCTGGCAATATAAACTTCTATGGAACAGTATCAGACCCATTAGCATTAGAAATGTTTTACAGTGTGGTTTCTAACACTATATTGTGGTTTTTGCAGCATTCCTTGCCACTTCCTACTGACGCAGAAATTAACCTCGAGACGGATGCTTTCGAATCAGGGTATCAAGTAGTGAACAAAAACTTAGCCATTGCTGTACTGCAACAAATTGAAACACATGTCAATCCCATAATCCTTTTACAGGACTACCACACATACTTGGTAGCAAGTATGGTACGTGCTGTTAGACCAGATGCACGCCTTCTTCACTTTATACATATTCCATGGCCGTCTATTGAGTTCTGGTACTATATGTCAGCCAATAACCGCCAAGACATTTTCAATAGTCTTTTGGATAACGACATAATAGGTTTTCAGACGGAAATAGACTGCAAGCACTTTCTTCAGTGTTGCTCCCATTTCCTCGATTTACCATTTGATGAAGACAGAGGCATTATAAGAATAAAGAACAGGGAGGTTTGGGTGCATTCTTACCCTGTACCCATTAATCCTGAATCTAGCTTAGCTGTTGCCTACTCACCCGAAGCTTTTAATCATGTTGTTACATTGCAAGAAAATATTACCAACTTCACTATAGTTGTGGTAGCCAGAACGGATCTTTCAAAAAATTTAGCACAAACGTTCGATGCATTTGGCATCTTCTTGCAGAAGTATCCTGAATTTCGTAGACGCGTAATGCTTTTTGCACATGTAGTGCCTTCACGACTTAATATACCTGCCTATCAAACTCATCTCCTGGAGGTTCAAACTGTAGTTAAGAAGGTAAATGCAGCCTTCTCCTCGTTAAATTGGATACCAATTGATTTTGCGTTGAGCAAGAGTAGAGAGAGAGCAATGGCGCTCCTTCGCTTATATGATGTCCTTATTGTAAACTCCATCGCTGATGGTATGAATTTAGTCGCAAAAGAAGGAGCTTTAGTGAATGAAATGGACGGGATATTGATACTGTCCAAAACCGCTGGAGTTATTCAGGAACTAGGGAATTACACACTAAACGTAGATCCTAATGAAAAACAACAATTAGTGGATTCTCTTTATCTTGCTCTAACAATGAACAGAACAGAGAGAAAGTGGAGAAGCAACAATCTTCAAACACTTGTGAAAGGGAGAAATCCAGATCAGTGGTTAAATAAACAGCTGGATGATCTCATTAAGAAAACCTCTTGAACATGATGTCTGAATTTGCTTCACAGGTACTTCAGGATTTGTGCACTCGTGCCTCAAGAAAAGGTCGTGTAAAGAATCATGAATCCAGCACTGAAATTTTTACAAGATTTAACTCTGAAAACTTAACATACTTACAACCCCCACATTAATATTATGCATCAATTTCTTCATGTAACCAATTATTATCTCCGAATAATTAACGTCAAGTGGCATTGTTATCTGAACCATCTAGATTACTAATGCCGTAAGTGTTCGAGGACTATCAGTGTTCAAGGGTAGTCCTCGGCTGCAATGCCAAATGAGAAACAACTTGCAAGTAGCTCTTCTGCAATCTAATAATGGAAGCTACCGATGGTTATGGAATGAGTTATACGGTTCTTAGACGGGTTACTTGCTAGTTAATCTTAATTCACCGTAAGTAGGACCTCCAACTTGTTAAAATATAGTGCATTTATCATTTTAGACATATTATTATAATGCAACAACTAATTAACTAATAAAGAATTTGGGCTGACCTGTAGTGTTAGATGCATGGCGCTACATTTATTATGCACAAGCCTTATTTTGTCATGCGAAGAAGAATGTACAGCAGAGCTAAGGATGCTCTCCGTGGTTGGTGTCTTCTGTATCTATGTATTCCACACACAACAAGAGTATTGCATTCATATTATATTAGCGTTCCAAAGTCTCGGGGCTTTGTTAATACCTGCGTTTTACATTATAAAAAGTTGAACATCGGTTTATAGGTTTCCTATCCAGATAAGGGCAAAGATCCCCAACAACAAAAACAACAACAACTGGCCATTCTGTGGAGGCCAAACAGTTCAACTATTGTCATTCAAATTTTTAATGCAGTGAAATAGTTAATGACACGACCCCAACTACAGAATTTCGTTGGTCTATATCAATTCTGGGAGAAACTATAGGATTGACGTTTAAATGGAAGGTTATGCTGAGCCTTACATAAGGACCGCCCCTGGGGCACGGCGAAAGAACTTATGCAACAATTATTCAATAACAACAATTACGCACCACGAGCTCAGTACATGAACCTTTCCATCTCGTCCGACACGTTCTAACGTAAGCAAGGCAAACCGCCAGTGGTTTTCGGTGGCAAGGATGGATTGGCCAAGGAGGGAAGGTGGGAATTCTCCCCTGGGCGCTCCTCTGGCCTGAAATCAGCCCCATCTCTTAACGTGACACAAAATTGCGTCAAAATAGATGAACCACTTCCAAAATTCTCAACAATTTCACCTCCGGTGACGGGAGGGGGTGGCTCCCCCAACCACCGCTAGGTGCCACTCCACTACCTTTTCCCAACACTGATTCCACACCCCCGTATGCCCCGCTGGGGCCCCCCCCCCCCCGCCCCCGTATCATTCACCGTCACTCCTTAGTAACTAGTCCGACTCTGTTTGGTCGTAACTTATTTCCTGTTGACTTTTGGTTTTTTTTTTGAAAAAATCCGTCAGGACTTGGGTCTTGACTGAGGATTGAGACCTATCATTGCAAACACGAACACCCACAAATACACACACACTCACACACACACACACACCGTTGAGTTGAATGACCGCTAAGCATGACAGAAAATTTCCTAACAAGAAAAACAGCAAGAAGATTTATCATTGTTGTATTTAACACGTAAAGAAATGGCATGTGGCTTGTTGTACAACTATATAGTTGCTCTACATAAGACACTGACGTTCCTAAAACCTGAAAGGCATGTTTTTAGCCTCTTTCAGATACTTGAAAATTCGAAACTCCCTGAAAATTTATTCATATTAGGAAATTTATTCTAGTCGTATAGAGGAGATCTAAAAATAACTTTTTTTTGTCCCATTCTCTCCGTTTGAACGACCTTTAATAAAGAGTACTTCTTTAATCCTTTAATTTGTCATTTATCTACATTTCTTAACACCGTGAGGACGTAAGGACCATCAGCATCGTCAACGACAACAACAATTTAGGCTCAAGAGAAACAATGCAACCGTGCAATGTCAGCCAGCGAAATGCTGATTCGCTGTGGCGAACAAAAACGAAATTATCCCGCGTTCCGTTTAAATCTTACAGTTTAAAATAAAATGACACTAAATCTCTAATTTTGAAATTGGGCGGTTGACATGATTAAATAACTTATTTATGAAGCAAGCAGTTTACATTAAAGACTGGCCTTGTGAGGATACGTAATACACTAATCTGAGAACGAAAGAAAAGACAACTGTCCCAACTGGGACTCGAACACAGGACTTCCCGTTTACCCAGGACTTCCCTTGTGATTTCTTCTTTATTAACTTATTTACTTCTAAAATGAGGGCTTCGTGACCCAAGTTAAAGTGTTTAAAAGTAGAAAGCAACGACTACAGCCTGCAACAATGAAAAACAAAGTATGGTGAAATGGAAAAATTATCAAAAAAAAATTTAGCACAGGTTGCCGTCTGTGGTCGCCACTGAAAAATCATATTCACAGTAGCGAGGCCAGGGGTGAAACGTTATAGAGTGAGCAGGGGCAACACTGCAAAGTCATAGTGAAAACACGTAATTGAGGAAAAGAAGCTACAGTGGAAGTCGTGGATGTCATCCCGGGATGACCTGTGATGTGCAATAACAGATAATTGGCCTTGGAATTATTGGCCAGATTACTGGGATTATTTACGACACACGCACAGCCCACATGCGGCTCCAAATAACAGCTATAAACCCGTTCTGCATGAGTAAGTCACTGGCCATAATTTCCTCATCGTTTTAAAGGTATGAAATATGGCATTTGTAGACCAACACTAAACCCAGTTAGTTTCCTATTTTGAGGATGTTGCACCACAAACAGCAACGAATTTTTTGATTTTATCTTAAGAACAGTAACTCCAATTGAAAAACTCAGAACACAAAAAATGTTGAGAATAACATTCTGCAGTACACAAACATATTTTCATCACTGTTTTTAGTCCAGGCTGCGAGCCAAAAATTGTATGAAACCTAAAACAAAAATATGTAAAGCTGATATTTTGCACAGTGACCCTAATGACCACTAGGAACAACACACTAAAATACCCGGCGAAAAAAATGCAGGGTTTCCTGGAATTTTAGGTGGAGAGCACAAAATCAGAATTTTGGCTGTAACTCCTGAACCGTTAGGAAAACTAAATCACATGTGTTAAAAATATGTTCAGTACACCATTTGGAGCAGGGAAGGTTCCATAAATAAATTATGTAAAGGCAATTCTTGACCGCCAAAGTCATATTTCAATAAAATTATATGACCCACATAATATTACTCAATTACCATAGCGATTTTCGTTTTTAAAAGTGTTTTCGTAAGTTCTCTAACAGCTCGAAATGGACGTGCGTAGGCTCGTCTGAAAGTTGGCGATGTATTCTTTCCATCCGTCCTAGTCAAAAGCTCGGTAACCCGTTTAAAGGTGACACTGTAATGGGGTTTTCGGCAAAAGCGCGTGGTGATCTTCGAATTAAAAGTACTCTTGTAGGCACTCTCTTAGCCCGAAGTGGGCATGATTAGGG
This sequence comes from Lithobius niger, assembly GCA_023313725.1. Lineage (NCBI taxonomy): Eukaryota > Metazoa > Arthropoda > Chilopoda > Lithobiomorpha > Lithobiidae > Lithobius > Lithobius niger. The sequence continues at coordinate 4,091 of JAHWFP010088563.1, read as the reverse complement.
TTGTTGGAAAGGTGGCGATGTATTATTTCCATCCATCCTACTCACAACTCGTTAACCCAATTAGTGACTGTCCTACGCCCGTTTAAAGGTAACATTGTAATGGGTTTTATTTTGGGCGAAAGCGTGTAGTGATTTTCGATTTAAAAATGCTCTTGTAAGCTCTCTAATAGTCCGAAGTGGACGTGCTTAGGCTTGTTGGAAAGAGGCGATGTATCCTTTCCATCCATTTTAATCAAACCCCGTTAACCCAATTAGGGATCGTCCTACGCCCGTTTAAAGGTGCCGTTGTAATGGGTCTGCGGCTAAAATCCGTGGTGATTTTCGCCTTTCAGTTCGCAAACGGACACATCGCTACCTTCCAACGAGCCTAAGCACGTCCATTTTGAGCTATTAGAAAGCTTACGAGAGCACTTTTAAATCGAAATCACCACGCACTTTTGCCAAAAAAACCATTACAATGTCACCTTCAAACTCGTGTAGGACGGTCCCTAATTGGGTAACGAGCTTTGCTAGGATTGATGGAAAGAATATATTGCCAGCTTTCCAACGAGCCTAAGCACGTCTCTTCGAGCTAGTAGGGAGCTTACGAGAGCCGTTTGTAATCGGCTCATGTAATTGTATTGAAATATAACTTTGGCGGTCAAGAATTGCTTTTACGTAATTCATTTATAGGACTTATCCTGTCCCAAATGGTGAGCTGAACATATCTGTAACACATGTGTTTTCACTTTTTCTAACGGCTCGGGAGTTACAGCTGATAAATGTTTTTGCGCCGTCCCTCCCCCTCCCCCGGACCTCCAGGAAGCCCACATTTTCATTGCCGGATATTTTAGTATGTTGTTCTTAGTGGTCAATAGGCCTACTGTGCAAAGTTTTAGCTTTACATATTTTGTTCTATGTTTAACCCTAACATGTCTGGGCTATTTTGTAGAGGCAACGGTAAAGCGGAAAAATTAGAAAAAAAAAACTATTACATACCTGTTGCGGGCAGTTTGATAAACATATATAGTACTGTTTTCGAGTCTGTAACTTTTGACCGAATATAGATAAACGAATGAGGCCTGAACGGCATTAGCCTAGGTCAAAATTTAGTTCAAACGTAACACTATACAGGGTGAAGCAAAAGTCTCGTCACACGCAAATAACTGCCGTTATAGTGGTCCTATGTTAATTCTGAAGACATATTTGCAAGTTAAATATGGCGAAGCCAATGAAGACATTTTTAATGACCTTGAAAACAGCATTCAAGGTCATTCACATTCTATCTTCCAAACGGCACAAGATACAGCACAAAAGTGAATGACAAAGTTGTACGAGAGCATTAAACATGACAAACTACGAAAACAGATTGAAAATCGGATCATAATTACAATAGTTACGAGGAAAACAATATAGCAACAATGTCTTCCCTGAACGTTTTAACTGCCATGCAGTGAAGCTTAGGGTCTGCTTCTACAAGCAAGTCCACGTATATGTGATCCGAGTCTTTCCAGCGTCAATCAATGCAAGTGAACGAGTGCAGTTCAGGATGAAATTAAAGAAAACAACCTATGATTAGGCATAAAGTATTGAGTCATCATTCACAACACAGAAAGTCACGGTCGGGTCGGTATGTGATTATTTTCTGATTTTACATTTATTGTTTTTTTTTTCTGGCGCTGATGCTCCTTTGAATGAGATCTAGCCCTGTCGCAATAATTGCCCAATTCAAAACGCATTGTTGTTACGAATGCCAACTTAATTTCCAAAGGCGGGAAATACCCTGGACATTCAATTTACAATTGCCCGCACTTTTTAATAGTTTCATAAATCGTAATGGCATTGCCGATTACTTCTATTGAAGAGTACATTACAGTGTTATGCTGAACAAGGGGCAACTGACCAGATTAATGTTACGTCACTGGCTCCTTCGTAGAGACGGATTTATATTTCTGCCACCTCGGAATACGCAGATTGTCCTCCCCCCCCTCTCCTGTTCATCGGCTCTTTTTTTTTCAGGAAAAACGTTTCAGGAAAAAAAAATGCAGGATAGACCTACGATTAAGATAATCTGAAAATAAGGTGGACTGGTGGCATAATACGGGGGCACTGCATAGTTTATAAGTGCCGGTATCTGTATGCCTAAAGAAACATTTTTTTTTTCTGGGGAGGGATCAGAAAATTACACCCCACTGCTACTAGAAAACGTATGACCACTTTATTGTTAAGGTGAAATTATTTTTCTTGTTTTGTGAAATGTATAGCACCATAAAGAAAAAAGCATTTGGAGAAAACATCGGTTTGAAGTAAATAAATTTGTAATAAATAAATTCTTTAAAAGATTTGTCGCCTCGTTCTTTGGGGGCACCTTCATTCATGTCCCTTGCAGTCCTTCCCCCCCCCCCCCCCCACTCCAAAAACAAGTTATTTACGCATACAAATGTCCAAACATTTAAACCATGCACGCTCCCTATTTTCCCAACCGCCCACCTATTTTCGGCGTATTTTGATCGCAGGCCTCCTGCGTTTTTCCTGAAAAAAAAAAGCCGATGAAAGCACTTTTTTTTGGGCGGGGTGTGGGGGGGGGGGGGTGAGGGTATCTGCATAGTCCTAGGCAACAGAATTATAAATTTACCTATACCAGTGAGCAAGTGACGCAAATTCATCTTGTCAATTGCTTCCTGTTCACCGTAAACTTGTAATTTACCCTTTACTGGAAGTAATCTGTAATGCCATGATGAATTATGAAGCTGTGAAAAGTGCGGGTATTCGACTGTCCAAGGTTTTCCCGCCTTTGGATGAAAGAGCATTCGCAACGACAATGCGTTTTTTCATTACTGGCCGATTGTTGCGACTGGGCTCTAGAAATCACTAAAAATGGCATTAGGCTTCGGCCCAAAAAATAGTAAATGTAAAATTGGAAAGTAATCACATACCGAACTTGACTTTCTGTGTTGTGAATGATGGCTCATTATTTAGGCCTAATCCGTATCCGTTTTCGTTTACTGGAATCTGAATTTAACTGCACTCCTTGATGCGGGAAAGGCTCGGTACTCATGCACTCGCTTGTAGAGGCAGTCACTAGGCTTCACTGCATGACAGTTAACACGTTCAGGGAAGACATTGTTGCTATTTTGTTTTCCTCGTAACTAATGTAATTATGCTCCGATTTTCAATCGGTTTTCGTAGTTTGTCATGTTTAATGCTCGCGTACAACTTTATTATTCACATTTGTGCTATATCTTGTGCCGTTTGGAAGATAGAATGTGAATGACCTTGAATGCTGTTTTCAAGGTCATTGAAAATGTCTTCATTGGCTTCGCCATATTTGACTTACATTACAAATATGTCTTTAGAATTAACATAGGACCACTATAACGGCAGTTATATGCGCGTGACCAGACTTTTGCCTCACCCTGTATACTATACGTTTACTGCAGCTAACATTCGCACCGCACTCGTACTAATAATGATTCTACCCTGAAAATTTCGTTCAAATATAGACACGTGAATGTGGTTTGAAGCCTTTAGTATGTGATGTTTAAAATTTCATTAAAATTGCTACCGAGCTAGGAATAATTATGTACGTCGTCCAATTCAACTCTAATAAGTGTTCAAAAGTGACATTGGGGTAACGTTCGCTCACAGGTATGCCTACATGCGCGCATATTAGTAATGTGGAGTTCGCTTAAGATGACTTGGAAATACTCACTGAATAATTTATCTGCATGGGAAGACTCCTTAGCTCCGCGCTACTTTTCTCTCTGCTATATCCACGAGACATGTGGTTGTTGACCAAGTGAGTGTCCAGCAAGGCTATTAAAAGTCCCTTAGCAACCTTCCTTACACGACTGTCAGGCACCAGCATTGCTACTGGCTTACGAATCAATGAACGGACAAAATAGGTCATAGTTGGCCTACTGACCCACTGGAAAATAAATTCTAGCTGCTGACGCACACATTTATTTTTCGAATAATGTTTATTGTATTGCAGTCGCACGTTGATCGATTAGGTGGGCGTCATAACTTGCGAAGGTTGTTTACCCACAAACTATTTATAACCGTGGGTGCTGACACGAAGCTTACGTTCAGACACGAATTTTGGATGAGAA
>JAHWFP010088561.1:0-15826 GCA_023313725.1 Lithobius niger | reverse complement strand
CCCCACTGAAGGCACTTTAGGGTATTTCATAGGAGTCCATAGATGGTTCGATTTTTACTGTTAAGAAAGACTTCTGCATCAAATTTATGTTTTCTACAAAATTTTTGCAAAAATTTGTTACTTCGCTTAATTATTTCTGCCCAGTGCTCTACAATAATAATTGTTATACTGACCAGAATACTGCAGTCGCATGAAAATCGTGTTCAAAAGGCCCTGGTCGGTGTTAATACCTACATTTTAAGTTACACAAATTGAAAATCGGTTCATTAGTTTGGTCTCTAGGTAAGAGCAAACGTTTTAGCCCATTTGACTTTCCGTGTTAAGAATATTGTAGTTACATTAAAATAGCATGCGAAAGACCCTAAGCCTTGTCCGTACCTACATTTTAAGCTATAGAACTTGAAAATCGGTTCAGTGGTACGATCTCCAGGTGAGGGCAAAAAGTCCCAACAGCAACATTAATAATTTTTACCCAGTGCTCTACTATAATAATTGCTCTGCCGACGAGAATACTGCAGTCACATCAAAATTGGGTTCAAAAGGCCCTGGTCGGTATTAATACCTACAATTTAAGCTATACTAGGAAACAGGCTTTGGGCCTATTGTAGGCGGAGCAAAGAAAAATTTATTTTAAATTTGTATTTCCTCTCATTATAATGGCTGTGCAATGTTTGCTAATGGTCCTTAAAAAGCTCGGGGCAATATTCATTCTGCTACAGTTGAGCTGAAGCTTTTTGCTGGTGTTTTTTACATTTTAGCTAGGCTACGTTTCATATTAATTTTAAGATACTTTAGTTTGCACCCATATTTAGTATCCGTTTCGTTATTTGCAGCCTCTTTGCGCCGTCGCCGCCGTTGTAAAATACAACGTTAGCCGCCGTGGTTAAGCTGGCAAAGAACGTGCCACCGTCAATAATGCTTACATTGTTTATATTTATTGCAGAGTATCTTTCCTAGATTTAAAATATTAACAATAAAGCATTTAATTGCAAGCTACACAATCACCAGTAACGATAGTACTTCACAACAATCAAAAGATTCGAAACATCCGCGGCTCTCTAGGCTGCCTTCTACGACAATGTTGAAGCGCACACCTCTGGCACGTACTGCAACGCCAAACGCTAATTTTTTTTTTAATTGGAATTATTACAATTGTTGATCAGCCGGTGTTAGCTTGGCTGTGAAGATAGAATTTAAATAATTCTAAATCCTAATTTTAAGCCAAATTGTTAGTCCCGTTTTAGTTTCGTAAGCGACAACAGTAGAGAAATTAGGCCTATTGGGTTCGATGTTAGGCCTATTTATTCTGGCAACATCGGATGGAGAGTGTAGTTTCCATAGCAATCTAGAAATCTTGAAATTACAATACGAAGCCAAATTATTGTTCTGTGTTGTGATATAAATACGTGGTCTGCTGTGTCTGTCGTATTATATGAACGGTTTCCTCCTGCAGCGGCGATTTGATGTTTCAAATTTGAGATTCCCGTTGATAGCGTCAACGCCACTTTGGTTGCCATGTTGGCTGAATTCCTGCAAGCATTCTTTTTTTACATGAAACGAATGTGAGTCGTTAACGAATCCTTCTGGTTTGTTTCCCATTTGCTTGTCTTCCTCTAGTGGTTAAAGTGTTATGATCAAATGTTATTATTTCGTTGAGTTATGTCAAAAAAGATTGTTAGGTGTAAGGAAGCTACGATGATTTATTTTGGCTTTTTTTTTAAAGTTCACTTGATTACCAACAGCACAGTGTATGCTTCGTCGGAATTCCTTAACTATTCACGATTCCAAATTTACAATGGTGAGTGTTTGAAATAAATTCGAAAATTTGTTATTTCTCCCGTAATAATTGTTCGATTTACGTCAAATTTTGTCTCAACAATACTGTTTGGGGTATCAAGCGTTGTACCAAATTTCATTCCAATCCGATCTTTCGTTTGGGCTCCACCCAGACTAAAAATGTGCAACCAACAGACCAACGGACCAACCAACCAACATTTTGCAATTTGGTGTCCGTTATGGGCTACGCTTCGCTCGCTCGCTCCGCCAACAAATTGAAAATAGGTTCATTGGTTCGATCTCTTGGTAAGAGCAAAATTTCTAGCCCATTTGGCTTCCCGTGTCATAAATATTGCAGTTACATTAAAATAGCATGCTTAAGACCCTAGGCCTTGTCCATACCTACGTTTTAAGCAATGGAACTCTAAAATCGGTTCAGTGGTTCGACCTCCAAGTGAGGGCAAAGAGTACATAATGATTTCTGCCCAGTGCTCAGCAATAATAATTGCTCTGCTATCTAGAATACTGCAGTCACATCAAAATCGGGTTCAAAAGGCCCTGGTCGGTGTTAATACCTACATTTTAAGCTATACAAATTGAAAATCAGTTCATTGGTTTGGTCTCTAGGTAAGAGCAAATGTTTTAGCCCATTTGGCTTTCCGTGTCAAGAATATTGTAGTTACAATAAAATAGACTGCGAAAGGCCCTAGGCCTTATCCATACCTACGTTTTAAGCTATAGAACTTGAAAATCGGTTTATTGGTTCGATCTCTAGGTAAGGGCAAAACTTCTAGCCCATTTGGCTTTCTGTGTCAAGAATATTGTAGTTACATTAAAATAGCCTGCGAAAGGCCCTAGGCCTTGTCCATACCTACGTTTTAAGCTATAGAACTTGAAAATTGGTTCAGTGGTTCGATCTCCAGGTCAGAGCAAAGAGTCCCAACAACAACAACAACAACAACAACAAGACCAACAAGAAGAACAACAACAACAACAATGGCCATGCTGTGGACGCCGGACGGTTCAATTGTTGTCATTAAAATTTGTAATGCGGAGAAATAGTTACGACACGACCCCAAAAACCGAATTTCGTTGGTGTATGTCAATTTTGGGCGAAACTATAGAAGTTCAAATTTTGACGTTTAACATGGAAGTTCATGCTGAGGCTTACATAAGGACCGCTACCGTGGTCCTTGATAACATGGCAAATTAAAACATTGTTACCTCCTTATAGCTGATAGACTTCTTCGACGTAACTAAATTAAATAATAAAATTTCATCGTCGAACTGAAATCCTAAAGATTTGTTTTCACGCAGCTGTAAAAACAAAAACATTTTAGCTTCGTTTAAAAGAGTCTTGTCGCATTGTTGCATGAATGAATAGGCTTACGCTCAAACCAAATTCTCCATTAGGCCTATCTGCTACTTACGAAACTAAAACTGCCGTTAAAAAAATTAGGCCTAAAAAATGAAAATTAGATCTAAAGTCACGTTACCATGGCAACGTCAATAGTTGCTGCGAGTCGCTGCTGCAGCGTTTCTCCTGTCCCTTCCCTACTACCACTGATCTAAATTAGGCTACGTTGCGCATTACGTTGTAACACTGTAACTGTGTGCGCGGAGGCATACCGTGTTGCAAAAATGAATAGGCTTACTGTATACAATCTAAATCTCCATTAGTTGCTACTTACGAAATTAAAGTTGTAAATTAGGCCTAAACGCTGACAATTATGCCTAAAACGTAAACTTAGCTTAAAAGCTAACACATGTAACGGGCAATTCTGATGGTTACTGTTTTTAGATTATATGATAGAGATAGCTGTTGTAGTGCATGATAGAGGTGTGCGCCTCAACACTGGAAGTGGAGGAACTGTACAGAAGACCAATGCGACTAGATAGTCGCTGTAGCCCCTTGTTTTATACTATTACTAGCATCCAACCCGACTTCGCACGGTGACTTGTTTGACCCGTGGTTGTTTTCTAGTATTTGCTCGGTGCTGCCTGATCGTTCACCGCAACAGTCAATTTTTCTTTGTGTAAAACTTCCCCTTTCCGTCAATCCTCTCCCTCCGCAAAGCAATATCGTAATCTAATTGTAGCTGTAACATAAGCACTGCCCCACCAACGGTCATTCCCCGTTCAGGCCCGTCCCCACTCCCAGTAGCGTGCGAAAAATAACTGGTCTTCGTACATGACGTCATTTAAGACATGCCTTTACGATGAACGCGCAGATTAAATTGTTAGTCGAGGCAACAATGTGCCAATTTTAACTTCTTTTCAGGGCAATAACGTCCCAGTTTCAACTTCAAGCCAAAGAATTGACACACTCGCACGTTGTCATTGTTCCCCTTCCGGGGGTCGTTGCGGTTGCTTCACTTCTGCTGTGAGGTTTATAATGTAAGAAGATTAATGAAGAAAAATTGTTAAAACAATCCCGAAAGAAGTAAAAAATTAAACAATGGCTGCTGAGCAACCTGTTGATATTGGGACAAATCTCGGTTGTGAAATTTAAAAAAATATGTGTACGCAAGCAAGCAAGCTGGTTTTCTAGTTGCAATGGATTGTGACGGCAAATTTTTGCTCATTTCGTGTCTGAAGTGTTGTTTTAACGATAAAAATAATACTGCAGCCGACATTACAAAAATTGAATTTAGAAATGAATCCATGTTTTACGTCATGTGCTTCTTCGTAAATAATATAAAGTGTTCACATTTGTAAACCTGAAGCAGTCTCGGAGCCGTATGGTAATAATTAATCATTGTTAAACAACACGCAAAATACACAGTCACAACACTCAAAATACTAATAGTACTACAATTCGTTGATTTATTTTTTATTCAATTAATATGTAGATTTACTGAATAAGGTATGGGCTATATCTTTCTTAGCAATTACGTTCAGTTTTCAGCATCACCTTGCTATCTGCATCGTTTCGTCTGTTTTGACCTTTGCTTTACTTAAAACCTTTAAACTGCTGCATTGTTACATAAAAATCTCGTCAAAACTTTGTTTATTTAACATTTCATTTGCGCTGGTAGAGGTCAATAATTACGGAGATTAAGTCAAAACACATTAGTTGAGTTCCGAAGTAGTCAGCAGAGCTTGTGTGTTTTTTGTGTGTGGTGTGGCGATGCAACTTAATTGTAAATAGTTATGTGTAAGAAGACAACGAATCGGAAGTTTATCTGTATATATGTTGTGAGATGAGTAGAAACACCAGCGGATCAGTTAATTTTTTAATCATACGGGTGGGTTGTACAACATCACACACTACTGAACCTTGTGAGCTGCCATATTAAACATCTTCCTTCCCATGCATTTTCCTTTCGTTTTTTTTTGTCTAGTATATTCGTCTAAGAATATGTAATATTATAACCTTGTCAGACACGTTTGTGTTAGGCGTATGTTGCTGATGGAGTCAGAGTAATACAGCGTATACAAATCGTAGGCTTTCCCCTCGAAACAGCGGCTCTAGTCTAGTTTTCTCCGAGGGGCTCTCAACCAATCAGGGGGCTGATGACCTCATAGGTATTTTAGTACTTGAATAACCCATTACATTCTTCAGTCTATGTTAATCCTATGAGAGTGTCTGTAGTTGATAGTTTCGTACTAAAACAGCTGTGACGTCACGTCCTGTTTAAAGAAGGAGAGTAAAAAAAGACGCCATCTTGGATTTCATTTTCCCCATGTTATCCTATGGGAATCTACCTTCGTAGACCTTCGTTTGACCTTCGATCAACCCCTATAACACTACTCTAGCTAACTAATCCGCTCATCCCTATGTTAAATCCCATAGGGTGATTATTCATCGATTCCGAGATAACTGGAAGGCTTCCAGCTATGAAATTGGACGAATGGGTGCACTACAATACGAACTGCGTATCTTTTATTTTTAGGAGCCTGGTGGCGTAACAGGGATGGGAGAGGGCGCGTAAGTAAGAAAATATTGTTATAACCATTGTTCGTATTGTCGGCATCGTCTCTCATTGGACGGCCAAAATTCCGAAAATAAGAATGTGTATACTGACGTACGTGCCTAGGCACACACTAGTGTATCACAATAAATCTAAACAACGTTGCATTACAAAGAAATTGTATTCACGTCCAATTCACAAAAAATAAACCAAGTGTAAAAACAAAGCAAAATAAACAAAGCCAAAAACTTGTAAAGAGGCCACTAAGTTGAGAGTGGTTCGGCCTATAGGCAAAAGGTAGTAGCAAATTGTTGAAAACCAATTTCTTGTTGACGTGGCACTTTATTACTCATCTGCACGGTAGTGGATTTGAGTCAATAAACAATTTTAAAAAAAGAGTGATATATCAAAAACCAAAACTGGTAAAAGGGGCCGCCAAGTTCCGAATGGTTCGGCCCTTCAAAGGAGTGATATCAACACACCAAAACATTCGCCAACTTAATCGCACCGAATAATACTTTGGACGTTAAATGAAAACTTGAGCAATGCTACCAATGGTCTAGTTTTCAATTAACCTTCGAATTATTAAGCGGTGCAATTAACTTGGCGAATGTTTTGGTGTGTTGATATCACTCCTTTGAAGAACCGAACCATTCGGAACTTGGTGGCCTCTTTTACCAGTTTTGATATGATTAAATTAAAAGAAGAAAAAGGCTTCGCCATTTAGAAAAAATATTAGAGTTTGTATCCCCATACTCACAACTGTGATGGTACACAAATAAAAACGGATTAGAGTTGACTGGAACCCAACGAACTATAATTTGAACTCCAATTTCAGAGAACAAAGACTGTTTTTCCTAAATAGTTATGTCCGAAAGTGAACGCAGTTAGTGTTTGAAATGTTTAATGCTTGTGTGTGTGTGTGTGAGTGCGTGCATAATTTGTGTATTTTACAGTTTTTTTCATATTTGTCTGTATTTGTTGTTGTTTTTTTAAAGTCTTTTTCGTGTGAGTGGCTATTTGTGTATTTTTTTGCTTTTATAATATTCTGTTTGGGAATTATCCTAAGTACCTTCTCAAGTTTGTGAGTTATAGGACGTTTGGAGGATGGCATATCTCGTCTAATATTAAATTGACCGGTTTGTAATCTAGCAGTTAAGCTGTGAAATTTAGGAGTTTTTATGTCCATTGCACGTTTTTTTCTTTTTCTTTTTCGCTTTTCACAGTGTAAATGTTACCTACCAATAAAATAATAAATGAAGTGATTATTATTTTTAATTATTTGCACATTACATTACAGAATGGAGCAAAAATAAAGAAAGAAGATAGATGACTGTTATTTAAATAATAAAGTCAGTAATCTAAAAGTAACACTTACTTGGTTTGGTACAAATGCGCTGTAAAATGTGATGGAAAGAGCGGAATGATGCTGAACAATATTCATGCGAGCTTTTATACTCTTTACTTTCAGCTGAAAAATATAATTTAGACCACCATTTTGTTCCAGACTTCCTTAATCCATAAAATTTTACTACTTCTGCTTTAGCAGTCGTTAAATTTGTTGACGCATTTCGTTGACGAAAGGATGTTTTTCGTTTGTCAGTATTCAAAGGGATAAGGATTGCAAAATGTGTAATTTATCTACTTGCTCTGCTGAACGGATTTTATGCATAGTTGCACTACACTTGATTGATGTAGTCAGAGGTAAATAAAAGGTTATTCTGTTGAATTATATTTCTATAAGTGTAGATGAACAACCTGAGCACTTATTCTCTGCTAAGGAAACAACATCGTTTTAATGTATCATTAATACAATGTTTTAAGCAGAGTATAAGTGCACAAGCACTCGTATTTTGCTAGATTTTTTTTTATTTCTTAACTACAATGCTGTGCATCACGTAAAAAGAAGATTTTTTATGTATTTGTTTGTTCAGCTACACCTCTGAAAATAAGGGGCTAAAAGTGTAAATAGGGGTGAAAATAAAGAAAAATACTCCGATTGAAGTTTTAGGACTATTTTCATCGTCCAGCATGCGTACTAAGTGCTCCAAATCAGCGAAAAAGTACCCTTTGCAACAATCACTGAACATTCGCGCTACAATACATGACGTCATCGATTGTTGCCAATTTTTTTTCGTGCATCACGAACTTTTGGGAATGTCCATAGAGTAACCTGAGGAGAAACCGGTGGAAGAATGCAACAAAACTAAACAAGCCTAATGAATAAAATAACGCAAAAGCGCAAACGTCAGGGCTAAAAGGAAAATATTTGTAAAATAAGTGAAACAAGATTATTCATGTGAAACGTGGTTCGTGGTGTCTGGCTCTGGCATCGCTTATACTTTTCAGCTTTTTCTGCGTAATATATAAGAATAAAACACTACATATTAGAGTTTAAATATACTAACTTTTCCAAGGGAAGTAATGGGCGATCCAGAGTGGGAAGTGAGGAGAATGGAAGAACAGAAGACAGACAATGCTCCAAGTTGGCTGTTTAATAGGGTCAACCTTGGTGACATTTTCCTGGTTGAATGTAAGTTATCACTACTTTCAAAGGCTCACTCTTTCTTGATACTTAGCAACTTCTTTTACAGTATATTATGTTTTAGGTGGAAAAGAGCTTATAGGACGATGCCACATAGGCTACAAGCCTCCCAGTGGTGTTGTCTGCGGGATTATAGCTAGTAATCTAGAATGAGGTGCATGGTGCATGCATCTTTCGGGATTTGATGTTGGAGTTGCTTTTGTTGGATATTTCAAAGCAGTATTTATGTATATTTTGTCTCTTTTCGTGTTAACTACTTTTGAAGAGTTTTAATGGCTTCGTTCGTAAAGTAGATTCAGAATACTAACATTGGGCCACAAACTATGTCCCAAAAAAAACATGGCCCCAGAACAGTACATTGTTTTAATGCAGTATGTCTGCCTGTAGCATAGCAGTTGCAACAAGAATGTTCTCGAGGATAGTGAGACAACGCAGATTGAGTGAGCGAAGTGATTACTCATTAAAACCTTACAGTAGGCTATTACTGAGGCAAACAGTATCGTAAGGAAGACATAACAGTTACTTAAGATTAAAAGAATAGTTGTATAAATGTTAAAATGTCGTTTTAAAACCGTAGTTGCTAGTTTATTCTGCATTTATATTTAGCTTAAGGCTGGATAAAGGTAAGAAGGATACGAATGGGGATAGGCGCCCATTACGAGAGCCAATCCAAATGATCCAAATTACAGTGATAGGGCGAGCACATTCATTCTTTTCACGGCGGAAATGAAAAGGGGAGCACATTATTTCTGTATATAACCACACTCACTGTGAACTCAGGAAACTAAAAATTCAGCCTAATAACAGTATAAAAATAGATTAAAACGTAGCATTCACCCAGTCTTACTAAGCATTCTCAACTGCCACAACATTCAAACCTGGCTCCTCCCACTACAAGCCATGCAGAGCAGCCCTCCAACAGCCAAGCATCTCACACACACACCTCGGAAGCTTGCTGGGGAAGGCTGCTCTACGTGGCTTATAGTTGCTTAGCAATAGTGGGAGGAGCCTGGTTTGAATGTGGTGGCAGTTGAGAATGCTCAGTAATACTGTGCGGAAGCTCCTGTTTTAATCTATTTTTTTACTGTGATTAAGCTGAGTTTTTAGTTACATTCATTCTCTGCACAGTAGTAAAGAAAAGAGTTGAGCAGTAGACACTGTGAAAGGTAATGTCGATTACGTAGTAACAATCAGTAATAACAATATACCGAAATGCAGTTTGTACGAAAAATTGTGGGTTGTCAAACTCTGGGTTCCAAAACTCCAAAAAAAAGGGGTAGTGTGACAGTGTGGCTTCTTACCAAACTGGTGTGTGTTACAGAGGAAAGAGATAGTTGCGCTGACAATTAATAACACAAACATAAACCTCTGACACTGCTTTAGTTATTAACTTTCAATTCCATCCCTTTAAGACACTAGCACTAGAAACTAGGCAAAAAACAACTATGCCGAGGCATCGTCCTGAAATCACTTGCCCTCAGCAGTAACATATTACTTTCTGTTTACTAAGGCACTCTTATCGCTCTGCACAATCATCCAAGTTTTCTATCTGCAGTTTTTAAAGCAGTTTCTCGGGGAAAAAACTCCAGAAAATGTCGGTTTAATGCTTCGATGTAAATAGGCAGTAGCAGCAATCTCCGATACGGATTGCATACGTAATAACTATATCAGTATACTTGTCGTTGACAATATGGTGCCATTGCATAGATAGATAATAACTTGACTTTGATGGTGAAAATGCTTTCCGGTTAATAGATTCATGGCTACACAAAAATGAGAATAAAGTCGCCCAAAAAAATGAAGTTACTTCGGAAAAAGCTCAATGAATTGTTTTTTTTAGATAAAGAACTAGTGAGAGGCCTACTCTTTTTAAATTATCCGATTAGTCAGACTTTCAACTAAGAAATATTTTCTTCATTACGAAAAGTGTTACGAATTTGTCTATGTAAAGTCGAAATTTGAAAGCTTCTCGACCATATCATTACAGGAGTTATTCGTTATTGGTCTTGGACTCTAAAGTAAAATTTATTTCTATTTACTGACTTTTATTATATAACTAACTTTGTGATCCTGAGCAGCAGCATTATTCTGAACCTTAATGTACGTTTTACTAGCAGAAGTAAGTAGTATGGAGAGAAGGAAATCCCGTAAATTGATCTGTGAAACCAGCAATCATATAGCAAGTGCTAACATGTTGTTCTTATAATGGCAAAACAATAACTGATGATAGAGCTTGGTAGTCTGTTGCACTAATCTACCCAGTATTATCTTGTTGCATAAGAATACACAAGGCAAGACAAGACTAAAATTATTCTTCTCTTTACGGAAAAACAATCTTTGTACTACTCTCATTTAAATTGTTTTTATTAAACGGAACTCTTTCGATATCACTTGTTGTGTAATAATTTCTAAATGAAATATCATCTTTTTTTCAGTTCAGCAGCTCTCCACGTATTACATTAGTTATTTTAAGCTTGGATTACTTAATTATTTAATCCTATTGAAGCTGTTAGGTTCGTTGTTATTTTTTCAGTTTTTTTGTACTGTATAATACAGCAAAGTCTTCCTACATCAAATTTGTATGGTAACATTGCTGCACGTGTAAATTACCGTGTTTCCCAACATCTCTCCTCCAGATAACAACGCTTTCGCAATTCAATAATCCGGTCAAAGCTCGCAATTGTATTTCCATAGCGTATTCACTCGGTTCCTTTCATATAGCGATTCGGCACCAACGTTTAGCAATAAAGAAATAACAGCTGTTCACAACTGAACAAAACAAGTATTCGTAAGAAAAATTCATGATTTTCATTGGTACACAAGCCATACAAAATTTAATTTCTGCTTAACGGTAGGATGTCGTGTTATTGACGTGTCTAGACAACGTAATACGCGACATGTGGGCATGCCCTGTGGAATCGTGTTACAAAAGCTGTCTATGCCATAAACAAATTTTATGGTGTCTGCAGCATTGTCGTTATTTCCGTTTGTGCATTTCGTCATGTATGGATCTATTCTAATTTCTTTTCAAATTTTGCTGAATAGTTGTGAGTCATAACTGACATCCCCTCTTTCCGTGATAGCAGTTTACGATTTGGAATAACGTATAATATTTGGTGGGTTTTTTACGAACTTTTTAAAATTTTAAAGTTTTTGTAATCTTTTGTTCATGAACAGAAGCATTAGAAAAAAGGCTTCTGGATTCTGAACATTTGCTTCATTCTTTATGGTGTTAGTGTCTGGCAGCAGCCCGCAGTTGCTACAAGAAATCTCCTAGAGCGTAGTGAGACAATGCCGAATGAGCGATTAGTAGCAAGCTACTCGGCTAGTTATTAAAAAGATTCATTTTTGGGTAGCTTAGCTGGGAAGTTGTTTGTTCGTCTTCCCCTGTGGAGGAAGTACACTACAAATATGTAAATGTTTCAGAAGAAAGGAAATTAAACCAGACGTTGTGTTGGCCTATTCCGGATGCCCAAAAAATACTATTAATAGTAGGACCCATGCATGATTGAATTTCCCGAACTTAGATTCTCGTGGTGTTTTGTCGTCTTAGGAAAGTGACAGGCGCTGTCAATTTCTCTCCCTACTACCACCTGACGAAAAATAACTAAGTGTGGGAGAGTTAACTATTAGAGTGAACAAACTCTTCTAAGCTGGGGAACTTTGAGCTTAAGTTTGGGTTGGGATGGGAAAATAGGCTTGTTTAGGTTAGCGAAAAAGAGCCCAAAAATTGGTCCTACTAAAGGCCTAACCAAAATACCCCTAACTAGGTGACCTGGCTGGGGTAAATGAGGCCCAGGCAGTTGGCTGGCCGGAAGGCTTTCCGATTTTTCCATGCTGGCCCCTTTGCTTAAATACCCTTTGGTAACCCCTGACAACCGCGAAATAACTAGGGTGTTTTGGGTAATCGAAGCTTCTGAAGGTTCTAGAGGCATGAACCGAAAATAAAACTACAAAGCATAGATGATGTCCACCTACGGACGATTATACACCTAATACTAAGATTGGCCATTGGCCCCAGCAATCATGCAAGTACACAAGATTTGCGACACCATCCCCACACCTATGCCGCTTTCCGTTCCCCCAAACAGTAAAAATCAAAATCAAAATTGAAACTCAAAAACTCAAAATAGAAATGATTTTGATGTTACTGCAGTATTCTCGTCGGAAGAGCAATTATCATTTCAGAACATTGGGCAAAAATGATTAAGTAGAGTAACGATTTTTTGAAAATTGTCCCTAAAACATGAAATTTGGTACACAAATATTTATTCACAGTAAAAATCGAACCAGCCATGAACCCCGATGAAATATCCCCAATTACGTTCAGCGTCCCCTCCTCCTCCCCAGAATCCCCCTGTGCCCCCTCCCAGGTGCTTGGGCAACAAATTCTTACAGATCAAGCTAAAAACGTGAAATTTGGTACATAAGTCATTCTTAGCACCATAAATCGAATCAGCCATGGACCCTTATAAAATAGCCCCAAAGGTGCCCCAACACCCCCCTGTGCCCCCTCCCTGAGGTTTGACTCACGAATTTTTTCAAATCGAGCTAAAATCATAAAACTTGGCCCACAAGTCATTCTTAGCAATACAAATCAAACCACCATGGAATTCCCACGAAATATCCTAAAGGGTTCCCTACCGATCCACTGTACCCCCTCTCTGACACTTGATCGTGCTAGATGCTTGAATTCTGGCACACAAGTCATTCTCAGCAGTACACATCGAACCAGCCATGAAACCCGTCCGTGTAATATCTCCAAGATTCCCCCAAGGCACTACCCCGTATTCCCTGCGGCTTCAGCAACAAATTGTAGATCGTGCTAAAATCATGAAATTTTGCACACAAGTCATTCATAGTAGTACAAATTGAACTAGCCATGGCACCACCTCGAGATAATCTACAAGGCACCACAACAGCCTCCCCTCCTGTGCCCCTTCCTTGAGACCTGACCAACAAATTCTTGCAGACAGTGGTAAAAGAATGAAATTTGGTAATCCATTTATTGTTAGCAGTAGAAATCAAACTATCTATGGAACTTCTGCGAAATCCCCAAGGCCCCTCAAAAAAATTGATACCGGAAAAAAATCATGTTGATCAAACTGAAAGCATGCATTTTGGTACACCAATCATTCCTAGCAGTTGAAATTGAACCAGCATTGGATTCCCATGAAATACTATCAAAGCCTCCCCAACATCCATCCATCTGTGCAACTCATGAAGCATAAATAACCAACTAATTCTTGCTGAACGAACTATCTGCTACTTACGAAACTAAAACTGCCGTTAAAAAAATTAGGCCTAAAAAATGAAAACTTGATCTAAAGTCACGTTACCATGGCAACGTCAATAGTTGCTACGAGTCGCTGCTGCAGCGTTTCTCCTGTCCTTTCCCTACTACCACTGATCAATATTAGGCTACGTTGCGCATTACTTTGTAACACTGTAATTGTGTGTGCGGAGGCATACCGTGTTGCAAAAATGAATAGGCTTACTGTATACAATCCAAATCTCCATTAGTTGCTACTTACGAAATTACAGTTGTAAATTAGGCCTAAACGCTGACAATTATGCCTAAAACGTAAACTTAGCTTAAAAGCTAACACATTTGTAACGGGCAATTCTGATGGTTACTGTTTTTAGATTATATGATAGAGATAGCTGTTGTAGTGCATGATAGAGGTGTGCCTCAACATTGGAAGTGGAGGAACTGTACAGAAGACCAATGCGACTAGATAGTCGATGAAGCCCCTTGTTTTATACTATTACTAGCATCCCACCCGGCTTCGCACGGTGACTTGTTTGACCCGTGGTTGTTTTCCAGTATTTGCTCGGTGCTGCCTAATCGTTCACCGCAAAAGTCAATTTTTCTTTGTGTAAAACTTTCCCTTTCCGTCAATCCTCTCCCTCCGCAAAGCAATATCGTAATCTAATAGTAGCCGTAACATAAGCACTGCCCCACCAACGGGCATTCCCCGTTCAGGCCCTTCCCCACTCCCAGTAGCGTGCGAAAAATAACTGTCCTTCGTACATGACGTCATTTAAGACTTGCCTTTACGATGACCGCGCAGAATAAATTGTTAGTCGAGGCAACAATGTGCCAATTTTAACTTCTTTTCAGGGCAATAACGTCCCAGTTTCAACTTCAAGCCAAAGAATTGACACATTCGCACGTTTTCATTGTTCCCCTTCCGGGGGTCGTTGCGGTTGCTTCATTTCTGCTGTGAGACTTTGGTTTATAATGTAAGAAGATTAATGAAGAAAAATTGTTAAAACAATCCCGAAAGAAGTAAAAAATTAAACAATGGCTGCTGAGCAACCTGTTGATATTGGGACAAATCTCGGTTGTGAAATTGTAAAAAATATGTGTACGCAAGCAAGCTGGTTTTCTAGTTGCAATGGATTGTGACGGCAAATTTTTGCTCATTTCGTGTTTGAAGTGTTGTTTTAACAATAAAAATAATACTGCAGTCGACATTAAAAAAATTGAATTTAGAAATGAATCCATGCTTTACGTCATGTGCTTCTTCGTAAATAATATAAAGTGTTCACATTTGTAAACCTGAAGCAGTCTCGGAGCCGTATGGTAATAATTTATCATTGTTAAACAACATTCAAAATACACAGTCACAACACTCAAAATACTAATAGTACTACAATTCGTTTATTCAACTAATCTGTAGATTTACTGATGAAGGTATGGGCTATATCTTTCTTAGCAATTACGTTCAGTTTTCAGCATCACCTTGCTATCTGCATCGTTTCGTCTGTTTTGACCTTTGCTTTACTTAAAACCTTTAAACTGCTGCATTGTTACATAAAAATATCTCAATAAAAATTTGTTTATTTAACATTTCATTTGCGCTGGAAGGGGTCAATAATTACGGAGATTAAGTCAAAACACATTAGTTGAGTTCCGAAGTAGTCAGCAGATCTTGTGTGTTTTTTGTGTGTGGTGTGGCGATGCAACTTAATTGTAAATAGTTAGGTGTAAGAAGACAACGAATCGGAAGTTTATCTGTATATAGGCTATGTTGTGAGATGCGTAGAAACACCAGCGGATCAGTTAATTTTTTAATCATAGGGGTGGGTTGTACAACATCACACACTACTGAACCTTGTGAGCTGTAATATTAAACATCTTCCTTCCCATGCATTCTCCTTTCCTTTTTTTGTCTAGTATATCCGTCTAAGAATATGTAATATTATAACCTTGTCAGACACGTTTGTGTTAGGCGTAGGTTGCTGATGGAGTCAGAGTAATACAGCGTATACAAATCGTAGGCTTTCCTCTCGAAACAGCGGCTCTAGTCGCGGCCTTGAGACACAAACGGCTTGCCTGTTACTTAGTTCCTTTCTGGCTCAATATATGTCGCCACGTCCGCTTGGTTGCGTTCACGTATTGGCGCTACGGCTTCTTCTCGTATTCTTTACAGTAATTGTTCACAAAAACTAACAAATGCTACATTTAACGCCAATCTGTTAATGACATTTGCCTTATGTAACGTGTTATTCTCATTATCTATTTATTTATTTTATTATTTTTGATGTCCAAATCAACTCTTGAATCGAAGAATCGTGACGTCAT
>JAHWFP010088560.1:12350-33777 GCA_023313725.1 Lithobius niger | reverse complement strand
CCCCCGACTTTGTACATGTAGGCGATGTTTCCTATTCCCTTATTAGTGACTCAAAAAAATTACTTTTGAGAAAGTTATAATCGATTGGCTGCTGTGTCGGGCTTTCTACAAAGTTTGGTGTTGACCACTTGCTGAAGCTTACTGTAGCGTTTCGTTTACTTTTTTTCCCCGAAAACTCCCTTCTCTTGGTCAAGCTCGTTATCGTTCGTAGGGTGCGGGGGAAAATAGAAGTTGCGCACTGTTTATGCATGGGCTCGTGAACTATTACACTACGTGATAGTATGTAAGCTCCATGGTTTATGCTAGCAGAATGGTTGCGGCTCACGAAAGCTCGGCTGTTCAAAAGTTCGACGACAGCATACGCGTTGTGTGTTTGGATAAATGGTATTTTAAAACTTGTGTGCCGAAAAGTGGTACGGCAAATGCCTCACCGGCCGTACCGCTTCCTACGGCCATGTTGGCCACCATCCATTGCTCTCCTTCTCCAGTTAGTTGCAAGGTGCACTGCATGCTCCCAGGCGGGAGAACTCCACCAGTGAATTAATGTAGTGAGCAGGTTATGTAGAACTGTCCTCATGTAAACTTAACTGCTATAAGGGCATGCAAAGTTAATTGTTTGGATTACAGGCGCGTGCGGGTGCCTTGAATTATCATGGGTCAAAATTTTTTTATCCACACGCTAAAAATCATATTTTCGCCAAGTTTTGACCGTTTTTGACATTTTAACCGGTTCGAAACGAGCTCTTCAATGGTGCAAATTTCAAACCTCTAGCTCAAACCACTAAGAAGTTATTTGGCCAAAACTAAAATATTTTTAATACTAGACAACATAAATAACATATTAGCATACTCTTTCAGCTTCTGACTAGGTACGTGTCAAAGAAATGTGGGAAGTTAAATAAAATAAATAAAATACCTGGATGCCTGGTGCTTTTATTTGCAACCTCGCCCGTAAACCATACAATTTTTTTTCCCATGACCTAATCAAATCCATAATTAACATCAAATGTGGCCTATTTACGTGTGAAGGTGTTACAGTGGGCATCTTCACACCAATACAAATCTTTTTGCAGATCCGGTACCGGGAGTCTGATAGTGATACTAATATTTTTTTTGTAATAAATTAAAGCCAAGCTAACTTTGGCTTTACCAGCTCGACTAAAAGGACAATGCTTAGGAAATATTTTCAGTTTTTGGTCTTCGTTAGATATTTGGTTTACACGCGTGTGCTGGTGCCTTAAGTTATCGCCAGTAAAAAAAATATTTATCCGAATCTTGGTCCAAGTTCTAATATTCATATTTTCGCTAATTTTTGTGCCAATACTGTATACCATAAATCGTGTAGTAAATGCCCATGGGTTTTCAGAGTTAATTTGCAAAAATTGGGGAAGGTATTAAATAAAGAATAGTCAGTTTTCTGACCTTGTTTCTGTACATTTACCACAGAAAAATTAAGTGTTTTTAAACTTTTGGAATGATGTCGGCCAATTTGTACAGAGTGATCGTTTTTACTTTGGAGGTGATTAACTTATGAACACATGCTTACGCTTCATCCAAAAGTTACTACTCTGTCGAGTACAAATTTTCAACTAACAATGGGATTCCACCCTAAATAGTGGTTCCCTTACTAGTTAGTTTTTATCAGGCATCTTGTTTTCGATGTAGGCAAGCTTTGCTTTACTCCATTTTGATCAGCGGTCGCTTCGTTTAAATTCTCCTCCTACTGATCTCTACAAAGTTCACCGGAAGGGGAGCCGACTTTCCATTTCCACGCGAGTTGTTAGGCCAGTGTTGGGAGGACGAGATGCTCAATGTCCAGAAACGCTGGTGGCAGGATATTCATGAGGGTTATATTTTTTTCAGTGGTGTAAAGGTGTTATGCGGGTTTCATGCGGTTTTCATGGTGTGTTATTGCCAATTTGCCATGGACTCTACGACATCTGAAATGTCGTACACGTGCCGAGCTCGACTTATTAATGTTTTGGTCTCCTCCCACTTTATCTTGTGCTTCGTTTTCATTTGTTGGTTTTCGTGATTTATTTGCTATTGTGGAGTTTCACAGTAAGAACGTTAATGAAGTTTTACCAAAAATTAATTTTACTTAAGGCTACAGCAACATAAATGATAAATCTGCACTAAGTCAGTTTGACGCCATCAACGCTCTTGCAATGGGTTTTATTAATGACGGCCATAGGCTATCCCAACAGGAATCAAACCCCCATTCTTTGCACCAAAAATAGTAAATAGTAAATAGTAAAATACACCTGCACCAGTTGCACAATAGAAACAGCCCTTACAATAACACCAGTAACCTCCAACAGGGAGCATAGCCTAGTCCGTTATCCACTTCCACCTCAACCACCGGGTTTGCCCAAACACGACACTTCAGGCTCACACGCTGTTTAGCCACTACGTCTTTATCTGTCCCCGTTCACCGTCATGTTTTAAATAATTGCCTCCTAAAAAAGGAGTTCTTTTGCAGCAGCAGCACGAAATATTGAGAAATGCCAGACTATCCACTAGTTAGGTGACAATTCTATCTTCTTTAGTACCATGATTGTCTGTACCCCAACAAGATGCACATATCTTTGAAGTGCCGGCAGCTTAAGTACTGTAAATCACGTGTAAATCACCAACGTAAAGCTAAAGTCCGTCCCCGTAAAATACTTTAAGGTCAAAATAGCAAAATAGTGGGGTTAAATAAAGTCCACCTCTTAATATCATTGTTTTTCTAAAAGCTTCATGTATTTCTGCTGCAAGGTAAACTAAAAGCATCACACATTTAATGAAATACAACTTTTTATCCAATGCGATTCACAATCGGGAGCACCTTTACACCGCCATTTTCCGGTCCAGGAATGATCCACACCAAATTCATGAAAATGGTGGCAGAAACACAGGACACATGTAATCGCCTCAAATCTTATAGTTTGTGAAGTTAGAAATTAGTTTTAGTGTAAATCGTGTTGGATTTTGTAGGAATGACGATCTAATAAACAAATGAGAAAAATGCACTCCATTTTTTCTAGCTGACTTTTCCAAGATAGAATAAATGTGATCCTTGCACGGAAGTAAGGTTAGAAATAGAGTCCCACCCGTATTTTTTCCAAATTAACTGCAGCCTATGTGTGTTTGATAAGTGATTTACGCTACTGTACTTTTATTTTACCTTTAGAATACTTACCTCAAAAAATTCTCCTTTTAGTCCAATGTAATAAATTTTGGTCAATTCATTTCCAAAATTGGATGGAAAGTGAATGGAGAGAGAAGATATACTTGAAAATGTGACAACTCTGCAAAACGTATGAAGTTGAAATAATATCAATCACAAGATAACGATATAGTGCCACTGGTGTGTTGTACGCTTTACAATTATTTCAGTGATACAGAATGCATTTCTGCATACAATAGTACACACATCTTTCACAAATTCTAAGTTGTGTTTGGGTGGGTAAGAGATGAGCCGTAATTCATTGTATTGATATAATTGTCCTGTTTTAAGTAGAAGACCTGAGATTAACACCTCTCTCCTTCTGGTTCTCGAATACTGGAATATCTTTTTTTTTTACAAGGAAATTAAATCTAATTTAACTTTAACCAGGTTTACCTAACATACAAGGAAACTGTTTTCCGTTCAGTTGCCTGGCTTCTTGAAAGGTTTAGTGGCGTTTTTGGGGGGAATTTGCAGGGGTGCAGAATATGCCAGAACGCTAGAACGAGGTTCGCGGGAAATTTCAGCGAACTAAGGAAATTCACTGAAAAATGGCTTGCCTACATAGTGAAAGGCTGTGGAAATTTGAAAAATCTTTAGGAAAATTTTGTGGGAAATTTTGTCCTGTAAGAATTTTATGCACCCCTGGGAATTTGTAGTTTTTGATTTCAAATGCTAAACAAACGACGCTCAAATTCAGAATTCCAATACTCATTATTCAGTATTCAGCAAATTTTCGAGAGGCACCAGTCCTACAAAAATAATTTTCAGATCTCCTATCCAGTCTACATTGTTGTTCGCTCTAGCGTATTAGTTAGGCCCACTCCATTGATCACGTTGGAGATGTCATCTTTTGGAGAGCTGCTCGCCAAATTGCTTGCTAATGAGGAATTTGATTTCCGGAAACGAAGGAGGCCTTTGTTGGCAGGGCCGATTTTTTTTTTTGGGGGGGGGGGGGGGGCTTGGGTGCCGAAACACCGTGCCACAGTCCGAAAAGGGCTTCAAGGGTGCCTCATGGTCATGGAGAAAATAAAATAAGGTACTGATTTAAATAAAATATTTTTACTTTTACTGGTTTTACAAAAAAAGTTATTGTTCAAAATAAGTAAACTCTCTCTCTTTTGCGGCCCTGGGGGAAGGGGGGTATAGGACGACTCAATAAATCTTAAGCACCATGACTCTAAGAGGTTTAATCCGACCCTGCTTGTTGAAAAGAGTGCTACACAAACTTAACACCTGGCTCAAGGAGATAGCTTTTACGCGACGGTTCCATTCCATTCTTGGATGTCTATTAGCAGAAAAGAAGATGACTTTACCTCGTTCTCCCAGTATGTTAAACCTACTTCTATTGGGAGAGGCTTGCCCTACAATTTGAGGCACCCCACAAACCACCATCACCAAAAATGAATTTATTCACCAGTCATTAGCTGATCTATCGTGTGCTGTGCAAAAGTAAAAATGGTAAAAACATTTGACACAACAGTAAGGTTTCATGTGGACTAAACAGTACAGCAACACTTCAGTATCTAAAACCTTATAGGAAAGTTTATTTGTGTTCCTTTGCTAAATTTTTGCAACGTGCGTCGTTGTTCTCAACTTCAACCAAATTCCATCCTTCGTACCGAATTTGTATTTTTATCCCTGAATCAGCTCTGAAATGTTCAAACTCTTGTTCAATATAGTATAAGACTAATGCTACAGAGTCGGTCTGGTCTACTACAATGTTCTCTACAATTGAAGGCTGATGATTGCTGCCTTACCTGGCACAACACATTAGCGTGTTTCTCGAACAAAGGTTTTTTGGATTTGTTAAGAATCTGGATCTTATCTCACAAATCTTACAAATTATTCAAGACCCGATCCAGATTTATAGAAGTACATTCGGTCGATCACTAAATATTTCGTTAACTATTCGGAGTCGCGTCAAAAGGAGGTTAAGTAAAATCTAAAGATGAGAGAATGACTGGCGAGGAATCACCCACCAGATGCGGGTAAACCAATAATCGGGTGAAATCGCATCTCTGCTTTACAATTACAGACTTTCCCCACATAAACTGTTTGTGTTACAAAACTACAAAAAAAAAAAAAAATACTATCAAACACTCACTTCGTTGCATATTCCAGAGTTCCAGAGAGATCTTGCTGCATATCAAATTCTTGATCAGCACGTGATCGGGCACAGTCAAACGTCATATGTGGCCTGTTCTTGAATCTTCAACATTAATGAACCAAAAAAAAAATGTTTATGTCATGAAGAACAAGACTAAATCTTTTCACGTCAACAGTTTCAATTTGTGCCATATGCTCCCAATCTAGCGACACGAAGATAAAGGTGTATGCGGAAGAAATCAACATTTATTAAGTTTCAAAGCGAAAGCTGCCAAATGTATGCCAAAGCTGAAGATAAACAGTAAAGTTACACACTAGCCAAAACACGCAGTTCCGCAAGCCGAGATATAAAAAATGACGGAAATTTGCTGGAAAGGAGTCGATTGCTAAATAGCGCAAATTGTAGATTTCGGTGTGAGAATGTTTGTTGTCTTTCCACAAAATGGTTGTTCGAAGTAATTTCGATTAACGATGTTTTGCTTTATTGGCTTAGACACAAGCCCCCACTGCATTTCATCATCCAACCTGTAATTTTGTTTGATCCATCATTGTTAATTTGTATTATGCAGGCCTACACCTCATTTTTATGCTGACTCATAAACGAAGTTAAACGTACAGCTCCGAATCCGGACAAGATTCAGCTTCGGTTTCCATATACGTGCGACGATTCATGGACGTGATTCATTGATCTAATACGGGCAAAAGAAAATGCAAGCAAACCGCTTCCGTATAAGTGAGATATACTGTATAGAGCTGTGGTTTGTTTTTGCGGTGACCAGTCAGCAATGAATAAAGCTTTGATTTATATAATTACCAAATAGAAAAGTGTGGTCTTTTCAGTATAAGTAGAGTATAGTGCTCAATTTGCAGAAAATTCCTCATTCTAGGACAATTGTGCAGAAAGAGGTGTCATTACCGTAAATCGTGTATTAAACGCCCTCGGCTTATTCAGGTAAGCAGCAAATGGGCTGGTAATGTTAACAATTTTTAAAACATGACCGCACACAAAGCTTAATGAACACACAAGGGTACTTACAACCGCATCTTGCTTGGATGTGAATCGTCTTCACCACCCATTACTATGATCCCTTTTAGTTTAACATTTCCTGTAAATCTAGATTAAAAGAAAAAAGCAACTTGATTCAATTTAGTTCCAAGCACGCAGGGCAGGGGAATTAGAGATTTAAAAGCAATAATAGCACTTTTTGTTGACTTACCGTGTCATTACGCAACACCAAAAATTGCAGTTTTTTTTCAATCTAGCGAATTTTCGAAAACTTCTAAACGGGTTTTCTTTGTCAGGCTAAGGACGTGAGACGCGCACGTACCACTACCAGTCAAGATTCTACCTACCTACCTACCTACCAAGATTCAGTAGAATCTTGACTGGTAGCTGTGGTACGTGCGCGTCTCACATCCTTAGCCTGATGAAGAAAACCCATTTAGAAGTTTTCGA
Source organism: Lithobius niger (assembly GCA_023313725.1). NCBI lineage: Eukaryota > Metazoa > Arthropoda > Chilopoda > Lithobiomorpha > Lithobiidae > Lithobius > Lithobius niger. The sequence continues at coordinate 27,001 of JAHWFP010088560.1, read as the reverse complement.
AAATTCGCTAGTTTGAAGAAAAACTGGAATTTTGGTGTTGCGTACATCACAGGAAGCCAACATGAATGTAAACCAAAGTAAAAGTACCGAAAAATCAGTAATTAGAATAATAGCACTGACTGCAATACCATTTAAAAAATAAAAGGGCATAATTTTCAGGAAAAGTATACTATTTTCAAAAACTATGCAACACAACAATAAGATCGTATATAATATAATTAAAACTAAGGCCATGCAAAGTTAATTGTTTGGTTAACAGGCACGTGTGGGTGCCTTAAATTATCGCGGGTCAAATATTTTCATCTCAATCTTGGTCCACCGGTTAAAATTAATATTTTCGCCAAATATTGGCCATTTTTGACGTTCCAGTATTCCATTTTAACTGGCTCGAAACGAGCTTTCCAATGGTGTTAATTTCAAGCCTCTAACTCAAACCACTTAGAAGTTATTTGGCAAAAACTAAAATATTTTTAATACTGAACAACATATATACCCTATTAGTAGAATATTATACTTTTTTAGGCTGCCTGCATACTTTTTAGCTTTGAGCTAGGCACATGACAAAAAAAAATGTGGGCAGTTAAATAAAATTAAAATTAAAATAAAATGCCTGGTTGCCCGGTGCTTTAATTTTCAACCTTGCCCGTAAACCAAACAATTTTATTTTCATGGCCTAAACGACTAAATTTTTTAAGAATAAAAAAATACTCCACTTGACAGTAAAATTGGGCAGTAATGGGTTTTACGTCCTTGGATTCAACAAAGTAAAACCGTCACTCAACAGATACTTATTTGTACTACCAGGTTCAATGCAAGCTTGACGCTGCTTTAATAAGATAATAAATGGGAAAGGGGCCAGGAGGACGGGTGTTAACACGGGTCTATGCTAAATTCGCCAAATTAAACAAATGTAAACAAGGGTGTTTACATGGTCATGGAGCAACCTTCACCAATGTCGGTCGCCACTCGCCAAACGGCGAGGAAAATTCAGCAGTTGGCGACTTGGTTTTTAGAGCCACTTGCCAAAATGGCGACTGATTAACAAACTCTGATGCTTAAATTATCATATCTCGGGAACCGTATTAGCTAGAAACAAGCGGTTTGCAGCATTGCGTGCAGAATTAGAAGGGCTCTCCAACCAAGTGTGCAACAATGTCGCTAGCCACTTTAGTTGATTGGAGAATTAGATTAATGCAAACAATATTTAAGCATTAAGTAGTAGCACAACTGCTAAAATTGTTTCTACATGGAGAGGAGGTAATGGACAATGGCAAGTGCATTTTAGTGTCTACCGACCAAATGGCGAGTGCCACACAATTCACATTCGTGACGGTTGTCATGGAGGTTACCTCAGTGAATAAAGGTACATTTTTGGTGCCGGGGTACCTTTACTCTTATTAGGTTTCGTACAACATGCATATTGTTTAAATTCTATGCATATTGTTTAAATTCACCTGGACACGACATGAGAAGAAAGCAAAATAAAACTTACGGGATATTAAAGAGTAATTCTTCATCTGCTGCACTTTCAACATACTGAAAGAAAAATGAAAGATTTTTAAAAACCAACGAAAGTTTTAAGAGATTTAATAAAATAAAGTGCAAAAACTTAACCATTTCATGCGTATCTACCACTTGCAACCATTACAGTACACCTACCATCATTCAAGAACGTTAATGCATTGCCAGCCTCGTAACAAGACCCTGTATTAGGAAGGAATTGGGGAGAAATGCGAAAGCAGGGCTAGAAGTATAAATTTTAAAATTGAGGTAAAGTTTTGTTTCATGCAACCATTTTCTGGTAGAAGAGTATGGCTTTTTTTTTTGAGAGGGCTGATTTTTCATAGGTACTTCTTGGTTGTCTTAGTCATGACTAAGGACTTACACTAACAATCTTTTATTTCACAAAATAAACCGTTACGCTTACTTGAATAAGTTGAATTACTTTGAAATGCTGTTGAATCACCTCGGACTCGGAAATTACTCACTACGCTGACTTTCAAAAACAGGATACTGTCTGTATCTTGGAAATTTTCGATTGTATATCAACAATCTTCATCAGGCAGGGTCAAGAAAATTGAGTTCTCTGGTTACATCCTCAACATTTTCGTCTGCTTGCTTGGAGGCCGTGGACGTTCTTTTCAAGCAAGCAGACGAAAATGTCGAGGATGTAACCAGAGAACTCAATTTTCTTGACCATGCCTGATGAAGGTTGTTGAAAAACAATCAAAAATTTGCAACATACAGACAGTATCCTGTTTTTGAAAGTGAGCGAAATGAGTAATTTCCAAGTTCGAGGTGAATCTTTATCAAGGATGTAATTCAGACATGGTTGAAAACGAGGAATTTTTTATAGTCATTGAACCGACTTGGTACTCCTAAGGTAGTTTTTAAGGAGTTTATAAATTTAGAGACCTTAACGTCTAAGGAGGCATGATATGGTGGAGCCGGCCATCAGATTTACCTGCAGAGAATGATGCAATTTGATCCTAGGAGCCGTCTGACTCATTTCGCCGTTAGCATGTTTACATGCTGTACTGCAGATGAGACACCCCCCTTCCCCCGTGGTCTGGGCCCCTACACAATACTTACCTGTATGTTACGCAACTGATTGTATTGTGTAATTATTATAATTATGTACATAGCCCTTGTAAAGTAAATCTGAGCCCAACTCACCAAACCATCCCTCAAAATACATTGCTGTAGTACATACAGTGACATTATCAAATCGTTATTAAAAAAACACCAAACATTTTGCATAAATTTACTTCAAGGACATACACTTTGTCCTGCAAATTTTCGATATCCCGCAGATGTGTTCTTCGGTTTTGAAATGTTTAGACCTTCAACTACATCATCCACGGTTTCGACCACTTCAGAATTCAATTTTGGATGTCGTCGCAGCCTCCCATATTTAGAGGGCTGCATGCGATGTTCTCCTGCAAGTTTCCATTTTCGGTCAAACTGTGAACTGAGGCCCCTGCCTACCAAGAGCAACTTTTGGGAATGTGGGCTTTGGATGTTCATCAGAAGCATTCCGTTCTTCTCATGTTGTTGGATTGCTCGATAATCTAGACATGGAGGTGGGATCTCATGTTGAATTCTTCAAACTTCTTCTTCACGGCCAAAAAACGCCATCCACGTAGCCTACCTCTTCCAGATCTCGGCACCCTTTACAGATTACATAACCGTTTCATCCATGCGTTGAAGCACTATTTCTGATATTATTGGGGAGCTGGAGTGCATAACCCACGGGCATGGGGGCTATTCCAAGTTGCCAATACGTCTTGCCGTTGAACTCAACATATGTAGACGACAGCAGCACTTTAAGCATCGCTCTGCCTTTATTAATGAAGATGAGATTACGGTATCCTTCGACGTAGTTAAGCTTTTTTGGGGTCTTGACCATAGGTTGATTCGTGAGACGTTGGCACTGTCTAGAAGACGGTGGAAGGCACCTAGAGCTGACTTAAATAAGAACAGAGCGATGCTTAAATTGCTGCTGGCCTATATATGCATTGCAAGCGTTCCAGGGTTGGAAGTAGATGGGCCTTGTGATCATCTCAGTTGTTGCGGTGTACGAGTGTGTCACCGAGTTGATTTTTTTGCTTCTCAAGTCCTTCGAGGATTTCAGCAATTTTCATTTGAAGTATTCTGGAGCTGTTGAGATCCCAAAAGGAAGGTGTTGGTACACGTAACGTCTAAAAAGTGTGATAAAAGTAGTTAGTGGTTGTGATGCTTTGGTTAAATGTACAGTACTTGCCAAAATTCCCAATTAGCATCCAACTTGCTAATACTTTTGAGCTAGTCTGTTTGCTCAGTGTTTCGTCTGATATGGGCATGAAAGTTTTGTCTCTGACGAGATACTTGTTTAGCTATTCGGAAATGGTACAAGTCTCTCCCGCTTTGTTGGCACGTGATGCTGGCAGTCAGCCGGTAGGGAGGACCACGTCAAATGTCAGATAGTTTGTACCTGATTAAAACCTGCTGTAGCGGGCACATTGAAGGCATGTGAAATTTATTGTTGCCACCATGTTAAGTTTGGTATTTTACTACATTAAGTTGACACTAATTAGAAATCACTAATTTAGATGCATACATAAAATGTCCTTTGGTAGCCGATACATAAACTACTAAGCTGTACGTACAGTGCTACAGGTAAGGGATTATACCACACAAATCACTCTGCTCACATGTGGGAAATCATGGGTTCGAGTCATAAACCACGTTTTTTCTTTCTTTCTGTTAGTGAACACTGTATTCTCTCAAGGCCGGTCTTTAACGCAGACATGTTTGCTTGGCTCAACCATTTATAAAAGTCCATTGGACACCTATTAGTAAACGTTCAAAGTTATTTCGGAACAGGAGCAGAAAACGGGTTCTCGTCAGATTTTTTTTTAATTAATGAACTAGGAATTATCTGCTGTATAACGTTTTCCGCTTTCATTTTTGGGGCAAAGGCGCGCGGTGAGACACAAACGAATGCGGTCGAGTCGGCGTAAAGAGTGTGGGTTTTGATTAATTTCTGAGGGCCAAACGAAGTCTCTGCCCCAAAAATGTTTGGGGAAAAAAATTGTTCAGCTGATCATTTTGGGTACTGTAATTCTGGCCCGATCGGGAAGGAGTCAGTTTTCTGGCCATAAATATTATTTTTTTTTTTAAGGATATGGCCTAGTAAGTCGGTGCTACTGCCCCATAATAAAAATCAGAAGAGCTCCTCTCCCAACTTTTGTGCCTCCCCCCCCCCCCCCCAAAAAAAAATATATATATATAAAATTACTTTTTAAAAACGTAATTATGCCGCCTCCTACACGCGTGTAAGGCTAGAACGTGTCGGTAACATTCAGTTGCTATTTGGCGACAGTGAGCAGTTTGCCAAAGTCTCGAAATAGCTTTCTATAACATACGTCAAACAGGGCCTTCGAAAACGACAAGCCAAACTCATCCAGTCTGGAGGCAGAGCGACGTTTGTTCATGGGCATTCTGTATGTTAACGGTACCAAACTGTCTCCAGATGGATGAGTTTGGTTGCGTTTGGATTGGTAGTTATCGAAGATGCCCATTGACTACAGCAAATCCCTGCCTTGATCTCCCTCTGGAGCAGTGGACAATGCGAATACGTCCGCAAGAATGGCCATAAAGAACCTACGCACAGGGGGACTTCGTACAGCATGGTGGTTTGGTTGTTGCGAGTTCTTGGTTAAGTTACGGGCCTTTTAGAAAGTCCGTCCGTCAACAGTAACCCACGATTCATAACACACCCACGACCGTTTGTTTACAAATAATACGTTACCTTATCTATATTCATACGTTCATCCCACGGTTTAAAAACGTGTTTTCCAGAACCTTCTTCCGTCTCGTTCAAACACTCAATATGTTCCGTGTCTATTTTCGTGTACAGAGTATACTGCACGCCTAATTCGGGGGTATCGTCATGATCGCAATCACCAGCACAGCTGTGTCCATGGCCGTGGTTGTCCGCCATTTTTCTGTTTGTCGACTGCTTCTTCCTGCGAGCTTCCGGTATTGATTCCGCTTGGCAACAATAATCGAGTTGTCTCGCCTCGTGATCGAGAAATATAGGCATGAGAGACGGCCGCGAGAGAAAATGGTTATAGTAATGTGGCCTAATGCAACTGTATTTCCAGAGCCCAACATACCTTACTCAAGCAACCTTGGATTACCTCACTTCGCTGCTCAAACGTTGCTGATTTCACCTGGGCTGAGTTGTTCGATATTAGCGAGCGCCCGAAATGACGTAAATATGCCATAATAGGTGGCACGCGACAAGGCCAACAAGATGTCGAATTATATATTTTCGATTACACGAACATCGAACAGTTCTACCCACCTCTAATAATAATTTTGCAAATGTTCGTCACTGAGAGATCTCATACAATGACATCATTTTTATGTCATGATGAAGATATCAATATCCTACTCGTGTCTCTACTTTCCGAACACGAATTGTGGTGTTTCGCTTTCGATTGGAGAACTGGCTGCGAAAGCAAGGCCCGCTGAGATAGTAGCTGTGCTGTGGAGCGGAGCACTGCTACTATCTCAGCGGGCCTTGATCGGAAGTTCAAAAGTCGCGCAAGTTGAGATGTATTATATGTATATTTATTTCCTGGTGAGTTATCGTTTTTTGTACAAATGTTAGTTCCTTTAAGCAATGTGTAGAAAAATGAAGTTATTGTCTGAGTGTGAATGCTGGTAGAAGTTGGATTAGTGTGCTGCTTTATAGGCGTCGTTGCCAGATTCAGGGGGGAAAAAATTCGTCGCTTGTTGGAGACAGTTTGGTACTTTAACGTAACAACCAAGGTTTAAAGGGACACCCGGCCTGACTTATAACAGTTCGCGCTAGTCACCTTCCTTGCACATACGACCACCTAGGTCATCTGAGATAGTAGCTCCGTTTTTAGCAGTGAAGAACGTAGCTACTGTCTCTTTGGCATTGTGCCTAATAGACGAACCAGCATGAACGCATTGATCGTGTCGTCACAAACCGGAATGTTTCACGTATTTTAACATCACAATTTATAATTTTCTAGGCTAGTGTCTTATAATTTTGCTTCGGCGATCTATTGGAATAATTAATTTTAATTTTTACCGCATTACGCATTTAGATTTTTGAACTCATGGTAATTATTAGCAAATTAGTACATTCACACATTCACACGTCATGGTTATTGTAAGCGCGCAAAGCAACGCAAGGCATCATACAGGGTGTCCCCAAAGTCCCAGTACCTCCTCACAACTTTTCAAGGGGTTGAATGACAACAGTGAAACCCTGACAATGAAGGTTTGGTTAAAGGATCTACCTTTGTGTACACCCGGAATTTCGCCTGCCCCCAGGGGCCCCAACTCAGAAATTTCCAATGGAATTGTGGGTAAGGAATACCTTATTTGAAAGGTCTTCATTAGGTGAGTAAAATTCCGCAATGAGAGCTTCGATACGATGACCCATCCAAAATGGTGGCCGGTCGAACATTACGATTTTCCTCTGTATCCCTGTGTTACTCAAGCTAAAGACACCGCAAAGGGACATAGTTTGCAGCAAAATGCTTCGTTTGAAATCCGGAGTGTAGGCCTCAGTACCCCCCCCCCAGGTCTCTCTAGGAAGTGAGGTCCATGAGCACCTTAACGTTAGTAATTACTTTCAATACATTGAACGGTTAATCGGTTAATGAACACAATGTTTAACTAATGGAAATTGTTCATCGTCCCGAGTTTTATGTTTTGTTTCGCCAGTAGCAAAGCAAGGTCGGTCAGATTATTATTAAAAGAGAAGGCCACGGGGGGGGGGGGGAATGATGCCCAGATTTTGGATTTCAAACTGCAGACGACATTGTGGGTGTAATCCAATCAAATGGAGCGAAGCATTTTGCTTTGACCTACGTCCCTTTGCGACGTCTTTAGCCTGAGTAACACATAGGATGCAGAGGAAATTCCTTATGATTGAATGGCCGCCATTTTGGATGTGCTCAACGTATCGATGCAATCATTGTGGCACTTTACTCGCCTATTGAAGACCTATCAAATAAGGTATTCCTTTACCTCCCATTCCATTGAAAATTTTTGAGTTGAGCCCCCCCCCCCCCCCCCCCCCCAAGGGGAGGCAGGCAAAATGCCGGTTGTACACAGAGGTAGATCCTTTAACCAAACCTACATTGCCAGGGTTTCACTGTCTTCATTCAACCCCTTCAAAAGTTAGGAGGAGGGACTGGGACTACTTTTGGGACACCCTGTGTAATTACGGGTTGTTTGTAAATGAAGTTCCATTATATTCAACAGAAAATCTCCTAGACGCCACATTAAAAAAAAGGATTTTTAGCTAGGGAAAGACTAACGGTAAGGAAATAGACCTTTGGGCCCGTACTTGATGTGGAGGATCGAGAAAAATGGCGCTGGGAGGTATATCCCTTTAAAAACATGTAGCAACGCGTCATGCCAGAGCCTCCTACAGTAAAGGCCATATAACAAAACATGCCAAAAAATGCAACTTAAATCAACAGCGGAGCAATTTTGCTAGATGCTGTCATCTTAACACCAACCGGTGAAGTTACAAACTAACTGGCGAGGGTTCCAAAGTGTGCCAACTGACGCGTAGCAAACCTCCTGCACTGGTATTTGCGTAACCTTGTTATGGAGCATTGTGCAATGCAGACTGCTTGCTTCGTTTGTTATGGAGCATTGTGGAAGGCAATGCTGTTACGGCTTTGCCTCTAGGACGATTTCTCACAGACGATTTCTTTTCCAGGGCCTGTCTTTACCTCTCCACCAACTTGATCCAACTCCTCCAACCCTTAGTAAATCCCCCCCCCCCCCATTCCCCGCTCCCCCTGGAACCTTACACATTTCCCAGCCAAACTTCTCATTCTTCTCACGCAGTTCTCATCCTTACTTCAGGGTATACATACTCATGAACCTTAAGAACCAACAGGATCGGACTGGCCATACTGACATTGTGCCATTGGCACAGGCGCCCTTTGGTTACCACACGTTTGGCGCCCCATGGGCACCCTTCTGTTTTACCTCTCCTCGAAAGAAAAATGAAGTTTTTGCCGCTGTTGCGCGTCCCTTCAGGCACAAATCCCCTTGTTTCTTTCTCTTTCCTCTTACTTGCATTTTTTGTTAACTTCTCCCTCCCCCCCCCCAAAAAAAACCCAGTAATTCCTTGAAATATACGTCAATACATGTATTGACACAGTTCAAAGCCAGTAGAATTATCAAAATAAGCAAAGGCTCCTGGGCTCTTCTCTGGACAATGCTTGGCCAGCTTAGAGCGCTCTCTCGACCCGTCAGACTAGAATTCCTGGTAAAATGCGTGGCGCCCTTCTCCATCATTTTATGGCACAGGCGCCCTTTGCTACCCAGTCCGACTCTGAGCACCAATAACGCCTGCGGAAGACCACGAACCCTATTGTCAAACCCAATCGTGGCTACAGCCTCCCTCGCTTCAAACCTCGACCACCTCATTTCCACTTTCACCATCTTCCCAGCCGAAAAGTGGTTCGCTCCAGTACCCCCCTACTAAGTTCATCCTGGAATTGCACAAGCTATTTCCAGTTCTTCGGGTTTGCGTCTGACATTTCTGGTACTCACATTTGACGACAACTGCCCAACATCTAGTTTGTTGAAGTCTCTCCTATACATAAACTAAACTGGAGAGGTACCCTGGGATAAAAATATGTGGTTTATCCTTCCTCAGCCAGAATAGTTAATATGTTTATCCCTAGAATATCTACTCAATTAGCCACCCTTTCTTCCCTCATTGTTGTCCCTAACCATGTATCCTGACAATTTAGATAGCTGTCTCTCGGCACTTGTGCGGCACTTGAGGTGCCTGGATCTTAACATTGGGTATGTTGGTATGGAGGAAGTAAGGATTTTTACATCTGTTAAGAATTTATGCTTCTAAAATTAATGCACAAATGTAATTGGGTAAGTATTTCAGGAATAGAAACAGATTTTACCTATTTTGTCTGGGGAACGGTAAGCAGTGTGTTCTTGTTTCTGCAACATTACTGGGGTTAACGAAAATCAGACAATTTCGTAAATGCATAAATTCAATAAACCAAGAATCATGCAAGATGTACCATGGCTACACGGCGAGTAGTAATTAAAAAGTGGTGATTACTTTCAAAGGGCAGGTGCTACTGGATTGAAATTCGACGGGGATGGGGAGAGGGGAGGGAACCAGACTTTTCAGAAATACATATTTCCCATAATTTCTGCTCACTGACAACTGCGCGTGAGCAATTTATTTGCAGTTTAATAAATATTCCAAATTGTCACACCTTATTACTACGTGTTGTAAAAAGCACCAGCAAAAATATAAATGTGATGTATAATATATATATATATAAGTGCAACTATAACTACAATAACAGGCTGGACTAGAACAAATGCTAGCACACTTCCTTAACTCAGGCATCAGGTAGACAGGAGATAAATATAGTACCGAGTTGAGGAATGTGCGTTACTAGCTGACATGGTTGTTGCATTATGTTGTATGCAATCGCACAAAATGGACCTGGAGGTATGCACAACACTAGAATAGACGGAAAGTCCAGTCGCCGTCACTTACTCATCATTGGAATTTACTCACTACAGTAATTTTTTGTAAAGATATTACACCGATTAACTCAATAGGGAGGTGGCGAAATGGCTCAGATGACAGCGACACGTGCAGCGACACGTTGCCGAATAACGAACTAACAACCAAATACTCAACTTGCCAAATATCAAATACCAAATATACAACCGAGTACTTAACCTGCCGAATAACGAATACGAAAAATTCACGACGAAAGCAATGCTCAATCTCGCAACACGGAAATCAGTCAATTTCGCAAATTTTCGACAGCTTTTGTTGGAGGTTGATGGAAACTTCTACCAACTGTCTTCATCAGGTTTAGTTTGAAGAAACTTCGGTGCTCTTTGGATTACATCCTAATTGCTTCTGTCAGCTGCAATGCGTAGCCTTCGTGGCCTTCGTGGCCAAAGCGCACCGAAGTTCTTCAAACTAAGCCATCCATCACCCTACTGATGACACTAATAATTTTTCAAGATTTTCGAGCAGTTTTTCACGCTTGGAATTTCATTATTACTTTCCAGGTTTTCAAGGACTCTCACGAACCCTGAATTACCTGTAGAGCTGTGCTAAGCACACTAAGACGATTAGTTTTTAAACATTTTCCAGCGATGTCGTTTAGCCAAATAAAATGCACCAATCACTAGCTGTAATATCGTATGCAAAAGTAAAAATGGTAAAAACATTTGACTACACCAGTAAGGTTTCACGTGAACTGAACAGTACAGCAACACTGTAGTATCTGAAACCTTACGGGAAAGTTAATGTGTGTTCTTTTGCTGTTTTGAATTTGGATCAGTTAAACCTTACCTTAAAGCAACATACCGCCTGCCTTATAACCTTCCGCCTGCCTCACAACACCCATGCGACGATCACATCCGCGTATTTACCACAGCTAAGGTCAACTGAGATGGTAGCTTCGTTCCTCGCAGTGAAAAACATATCTACTGTCTCAATTGTCATTGCGCCCAATAGTCCAGCAACCGTGAACCCATTGATCGTGTCGTCAAAAACAGGAATGATTCTTGTATTTTAAAATCACAATTTATAATTTTCTAGACTAGTGTCTTTTAATTTTGCTTCGGCGATCTATTGGAATAATTAATTTTAATTTTTACCGCATTAGTCTATTAGATTGTAGATCTCATGGTAATTATTAGAAAATTAGTAGATGTACACACAGAGATGAAACGTCATGATTATTGTACGTGCGTATTGCATCATTTAGTGACGATTCGTTCTTAAATATAGTTAACAATATGCAACAGAAAATCTCCTGACGCCCACATTTTAAAAGAGTTTTTTTTAGCAAGGGAAAGACTAACGGTAAGTAAATAGACCTTTGGGGCCGTACTTGATGTGGAGGATCGATAAAAATGGCGCTGGGGGGTATATCCCTTTAAACATCAAACGATTCATTTTTGTTTTCTAATATTCAGAATTTTCAACGTAGTTATCTTATTTGGTGTCTCATGTAACTGCAATAGTGTCTACCATTTGGTACTGCGTCTACAGATCAGTATAGTAGAAGACTAAAATAAGCAGGTGATCGAATTCCCTTAGAGTATACTACTTCTCATCGTCCCATTTTATTAGACAGAAGTCCGCATTTTTTTTTAGTCATACCTGCCAGGGTGTCATTCTGTGTGGTTGCATACATTGCATTAAAATTACCTTCAATGAGTATGGTAGTCATTGTGACCTCGTTGATAAAAACAATAAACGTCGCTCTGACAGGACATTGCCTCATTGAAAATAATTAATTAATTGAAAACTTGGTTTTATAAAAAATTACAAGAAGGCAATGATTTTTTGAAATTATCTTCATCACTATAGACTGTGCGCTTTATCGCACAGTGGCTTTTGTGCTTCAGGTTTTGCTGTCGTTGTTCAAACCCCTCATGCAGGAACATTTTCAGTCTTGTTGGGATCTTTAGATGCTCAATGTCACTGGCATTGCGAATGCGCTTCAAGATGGCTGCCCTCGAACGCTCTTGGAGCGTCACAAAGTCGCGCCTCGTCGTCACAAGACGCATCTCTGTTCTGGCTGTCGTAGAACATATAATAGGATAAATGGGCTCTTGCACCTTGTGTAAACCGGTAAACGCCACACCTAAACACACACCGTCCTTGTAGTAAGTCAGCGTTCCATTGGGACCATCAAAGTACATCCCGACTGTAACGGGTTCGCTGTCGTTGAACGGTGACGTGTATTGTTCACATTCTCCACCATGACATAGGAAACCTCTATGCGACAATCCCCAACTGTGCGAGTCCTCACCAAGGAGATGAGTGAACTTGTTAACATATAATCGTGCTTTCCGGGTGGCAACCCCTAACATCATACTCGTTCCGCAAGCATCTGGGATGACCACCTCCCAATAGAACCGACCTTGGTTGAGAGTGCGAGTTCCACGGACCGCCGCTGCTCCAAAACTCCAGTTTGGATGAAAGAGAGCTATTTTTGAGTTTGAGCCATGCAGATGAACTTCGTAGGATTTGTCCCTTTGATTCCAAGTCCAATCGTCTTCACAAGTAACTTCTTCCATTTTTTAAATATGTTACGCAACGTAGGTGTCAGCTCAGCAGTTTAGAAGATGTATGATTCAGGAACACAAGTGGATTAAACGATGACGGCGTCCTTCTGTTAGGGATTGTATGCAACACTGTTCACATACTATTGCTGATTTTTTTTACTGGAAACTTGCTACACGTTCATTTAGGGTGATGTAATTTAGGCATCACTGGTCTTCATTCAAATAACTGGCAGGCGCTCATTTCCGTTATTAAAAAGTGGTACGAAAGCAGAATTTATTTTAAGTTAACACGAGGATTTTCTCCTTGTTTCATGCTAGATTTTTGTTCATGTTCTTTAGTTTGCAAATAACAAACACATAGTTTGGCTTAAATCACAAAATGTCGATGTGGGTTTCACTTTACAATGTTTATATCGTTAGTGGACCCTCCTTTCAAAGGGGTTTGCGAAGTAATTTGTACATTCATGGAACGCAACTGGAGCATCTACAACGTTGTGGTTTTCGATTAACACGAGACAAAAGTTAGTTGAACTGTGCACACTGAGGCTGTCACATATTTTATCAACTTGAATATTCCTCTTGCAGCTTTTGAATTTGAAAGTGTTCTTTTGTTTCTTGTTTGTCTGTTAAGGCTGGTTCAGGACGTCTTGTTCCATTATAAACACTTTCAGCTTTTCTTCATTTCCCTAAAAAATAGAAATTAGTTGTTACAAAATGACACTTATTAAACGTAGTAAATAGTAAAAATATTTAAGGTTAATCTGCCTAGAATTTTCTGCATGCGTACAAAACAGTCACCAGAAACCAGGCCTGGGCAACTTTTTTCAACAAATGGACCAGACCTAGAAATAAATAACGTTAACCGGGCCAGACCTTAAGATAGAGTATTCTGTAAAAAACAATATTCTGAAAGTATCTATGTATATTGTTATTACTAGTTAGAATCTATATTATTAATACCGTAAGCAACAGAGGACTATCCTCACCGTCATTATCATCATCATCAAAGACAGCAATGCCGCCTCCAAAAGAACTTGTGAGCGTTGGTTCTGCAATGCAGGTAATGGAAGCCACCGACGGGGATATGCCGACGGATGCATGCCGGCCTAAGGTGGGTCATTTTCGTGGGTTAGACGGCTTGCCGTCCTTCGACAGGTTACTTTTACGCATTAGACGGCTTGACATCTTTTGACAGGTTACGGTCATGGGCTAGACAGTTTGCTGTCTTTAGATGGCTTACTTTCACCGGTTAGACGGCTTGCCATCCTTAGATGGGTTACTTACATGGATTAGGTGGCTTGCCGTCCTCAGATGGGTACTTTCACGGGTTAGACGGCTTGCTGTCCTTAAATGGGTTACTTTCATGGGTTAGATGGCTTGCCGTCCTTAGATGGTTAGTCTCACGTGTTAGCTGGCTCACCATTCTTAGATGGGTTACTTTCACAGGTTAAACAGCTTGCGTCCCTTAGACGGATTACTCTGAAGGGTTAGACAGCTTGCTGTCTTTAGATGGGTTACTTTCACGGGATCGACAGCTTGTCATCCTTAGATGGCTTACTTTCACGGGTTAGACAGCTTGCTGCCCTTAGATGGGTTATCTGCACGGGTTCGACGGCTCGCTATCCTTAGATGGATTACTTTCACCTGTTAGACTACTAGCTGTCTTTAGATGGGTTTCAAGAGTTAAATGGCTTGCCAAACTTAGATGGGTTACTTTCACAAGTTAGACATCTTGCCATCCTTAGTTGGGTTACTTTCACAAGTTAGACATCTTGCCATCCTTAGACGGGTTACTTTCACAAGTTAGACATCTTGCCATCCTTAGACGGGTTACTTTCACAGTTTATCCAGCTTGCCGTCCTTAGATGGGTTACTTTCACAAGTTAGACATCCTGCCACACTTAGATGGGTTACTTTCACAAGTTACACATCTTGCCATCCTTAGATGGGTTACTTTCACAAGTTAGACATCTTGCCATCCTTAGATGGGTTACTTTCACAAGTTAGACATCTTGCCA
>JAHWFP010088559.1:0-12948 GCA_023313725.1 Lithobius niger | reverse complement strand
AAAGTATCATTTTTGGGTTCAAAAATTAGATTTCTCTTAATTTTTTTTGGTATAAAAAAATGTACGATCCCCCCCCTCACTCGGGAGCGAGCAAAAAAAATCCCTGAACCCAAAATTCCCCTCTCCTCCCGCAGAAAAATAATGACCAGTCCCTAACAAGTGTAAAGTAATTGTGATGGTCTCGAAGGTTTTACGAGATTATTTTCGGAGTGCAAGCGATTTGATTTTATGACCTGTTTAAATCTTGTAAATCGGTATAATTGCGTCTATGTTTCTGTATTAAAAAAAAAAAAACAAAGCCTCTGTATAATGACGAATCTTTTAATTAACTTAACCAAAAAGTTTCGAGAGCCACCTGACGTCAGACTATGCGATGTCTGGCATTGCTAATAAATTGGCGGCTCGTAAAATTTGGCTTTTTGACAGACTTGCAAATTTATTTGCAACGATTCTTGGTCTCATTACTTAGTGAATTGGCTCTGATGTCGGTAATGATGGGGTTAGTCGAAACCAAGCTTTGAATATACGACTTCCTAAAATCATAACTATGGAATTGGCGGCTTGTTAAAAAAAAAAAAAACCTTATAAAAATTTGATCGTTAAATTTTCAAGGCTAGGGCATCATCGCGCTGTTAATGGACTGTTGAATCCTGGAGTTATAATTAAGTTTGCGGATTAGTATAGTTCTATGGTCGTTTTATTTACACGGATATTCGTATTTTTTTTTCTTCTTATACCTATTAGAATAATTTTTTTCCTACCTTCGTACCTTTCGGCTTGGTTAGAAGCGATTGTAACAATTTATGTTTTTTTTTCTTCTTTTTTTCGTCGTCACGATTTTATCCAGACGCCGGAAGTTGTCGAAGGTCTGTATCGCACATTCTGCAGACTGGAAAAGAAGGGTTTCCGGTCATTGGTTCATACGGAAAGTTATTTTTTCCCTAGTCGTCTTTGTTCTATTTGTAAAAAAAAAAAATAAAAATAATAATGGGGGGGGGGGGGGACGGAAAGCAGATGCGAGGTGAATTAAGAAAGAAATTACGTAGAGCAGAATTCAAACGGAATGCAATGTTGGCAAAACTTTAAAATAAACAAAAACTGGCAGGATATAGATTACACAGGACATCTGTATTTATAAAGCCTTTATTCGGACGAGCAGAATGAGTGTCAAACAATACAACCTAAACAATATTAGGGACTCTTATATACCACAAGCCATGGCTGTTTGCTGTGGCGTGCATATCACGTGACTGGGCTAGTCCAATCAGACGGCCGAATAGCCGTTGTTCTCGTTCGTTATTGGCTAACTCATGGTGACGTCACGGCAAACAGCCATTGCGCATGGTATAATCTCTTCTAATAATGAGGGGATTGGATGATTGTAAACGGAATAATTGTTAGCAATAAACTGAAAACGTTACTATTTATTTATTAATCTCAGGGAAAATGAAAAAAAAGAGTCAAAATCTCGATGAAATTTCAGGGAAAACAAGAATTTTTTTAAATCAGGGAAAAGACAGGGAAATTTGAAAAAAAAAAGTCTTTGTATCTGATCTGTAAGGTCCATTGAATTAGCAGATCAGAAAAGAAATCATAGGCTAGTAACAAATTAACACTGGCGATAGCCAGTGTTAGTAAGGGTCGAGCTAGGACCTCTGTGTTAAACGCTCAACTTTGAGAGCTTATAACTCCGTCAAAAGTAAACATCTTTAAACCAAATTTGGAATCTAGCCTTCACTAGTAAAGGCCTGTCTGCAGTCCGAAAATTGTGAAATTCGGTCCAGCCAAACCCGAGATGCAGACAAGGGCCAAATAGACAACCTCTTGTTCAGCTTGTTGTTGTTGTTGTTGTTATTGTTCTGGGAATACTTTCGTCTGTCCTCTCTACAGGTCACACCATTTGTCCTATAAAGCTGGTTCTTAGCTCATTTTACAGGTATTGCTCTGTAGATGTGCCCTTTTCATAAGGCCTTTTCTAATTGGTCAAGTGGTTCAGGGGTTACGGAGCTCTAAACCACCAGATTGATTGTTTTACATTGTTTTAAACATTGTTATTATGCAACAATACCAATTAGCAATCGCCAGCTGCAAGACATATAAGATTAAAGGATTTGTTTCTGTTGTTACCATTGGCGATAGCCAGATTAGTAAGGGTCAGCCTAGGGTCTCTTGTGTTAAACTATCAGCTTTGACCGTCAACTGCACTGTTTTACAGTTTAGCTGCAATTCTAAAAGTAACACGAATTAATAAACAAAAACGGAACGTTAAATGTTTAGAGTAAGGATCTAAAAGTCAAAACCTAGAAGGAACACGGACAAGCTTTGACAGTCAGGGTCTAGGTGTAAAATTTTGTCAGTAGGAGGCTGGAAAGACCCTTACTACCCGGTGGTCAGCAATAAATACATTTTGACGAAAAACTGGAAATCCTCCTACAATGACCCATGTGATGATCAAGTGGTAGTTCGGTTATACGTTTCCTGCTTTGCTTTACGTTGAAAATTATTTTTCAATTTAGTAACATGCCAGCATATTCGTAGCAGAGAGCATTATGGTAATCCTCTACCACAAATCTACGAAATATAATAAAAAATTGTAAAGCATCAAAAGACAAAATGCCAAACTTCATAAGAAAATTGTGTTATTAAAGTTCCATAACAATATTCTAAGAACAAAGAAAACCTGCTACAACCGTTCGTACACACGTTCAGTCCGAAGAGACTAGAACTAATCTAACTACCGGGTAGTAAGGGTCTAATGCTTTCCAGCCTCTTACACTGACAAAATTTTACGCCTAGACCCTGACTGTCAAAGCTTGTCCGTGTTCCTTCTAGGTTTTGACTTTTAGATCCTTACTCTAAACATTTAACGTTTTAGAGTATTAATATATATTAATATTAATATTGATATTAATATTTTAATTTGTGCTTAATAGGTTCAACTATTGCAAATATAACTTCAGTAAACCAAATCTTAGGCAAGTACTAATATCTATGATGAAAATGTGTTTAGTCCAATGTGGACTTGTCTCTAAACAATTATTTTCTGGGATGGTGGATTATTTTCGTACAAATATTAACAAAAACATTAGCCACTGCCTGTTTCCCTAACTATGTATCTTGTAAAACACGTGGAAATTGCCATTGGGTGCACCTGGAAAACCTCGAAATTTCAGGGAAATTGAGAATTTAAAAATTGTCTGAACCCTGCCTGGGGAGTTCCTTTTTCGGGTTTTGGGCGTTAAGCTGATTTCCCTTCTTTTTTTTTTTAGCCCGATTTCAATTGAACTATTTAGTCCAGTATTCAGTAGACAATTGTCGCTCGTATTCAGTCCTTAACACTCGGACCCGTCATTTTCGACGGGTTTTCGGGTAGTTTATTTATATTACTTATATGAGTCTACAAGGCCTGGGATCTATTCAACCCATCTAAAATAACTAACTCTAAAGTGTGCGCGGCCTGTCTAGAGTTCGCTGCAAAACGAACACCGATAATCGATTGTACGTTTTTGGTAGCAGAGTGCGTTGTTGATATCCAAAATGATTACAAAAACAATGGCGCCCGTCGATTAAAGCCGCTCCCTCCAGGAAGACGTAGCCGCTCTTAAAATACTTCCAGGACTCAAGATACGCCGCGCTCACAATAAACGTTACTTTTAATGAATAAAACAATGCTTTTGGTTAGTATGAAACTGTGAGAGGAATAAGCTATAGGGATCAGGATCAGAGGCAAGGGGACTTTTTACTACAGTACAACAATCTCTTCTAATAATGGACTGAATGGTGGTCAACAGAATGATTGTTGGCAACAAACTGAAAACGTGACCGTTACTGTATGCAACACGTATTGTTTAAAAAATAAATTAGCCTTAACGAAGTTGTGCGTACCTCTAACCATATGTGCCACTGCAGTACGGAAAAATGCTACTTCCAACTTTATTTTTTCCTGCAGTACGGAAAAATGCTACTTCCAACTTTATTTTTTCCTGCAGTACGGAAAAATGCTACTTCCAATTTTTTTTTCCTGCTGCTAGAAATCACCATAGTCGCAGGAAGGGGTTGGTGGGTTGGGCTGGGTCACCAGGATCGCCTATTTAGGGGGAGGTGGGGGATGCGGGCGAAGATAAGCATAACAAAGATAATTAACTAGAACTGCTAGAAAAGAATGAGCGAAAAATTAACACGAAAAATGAAAGTTTTAGTTAGGCCTAATTTCAGCAATTACTGTGCGTTATAGTTACAGAATTATTTCCAGAATGCTAAAATTATTTACATACCCACGCGCGCGGTGATGTGGTGATGGCAGGTTGGGGGAAAGGGGGTAGATACCCTTACATGGCGTGTTGCCAGGAGCGTTCAAATTATTTGGAAGTGCTGTGGAAATGACCGCATGCATAAGTGTTTGATTTTCGCATCAGTAGCTAATGACACTCGGGAGTTGCTAAGTAATTTGTTGTTATTTTGTTCTTCTCTTGTTTCCCCTTTTAATAGAATCGCACAGTAAAGTTCAAAATCCACTTTGCTGCCCACTCGGTCATCACAGTCATAACGTTTATATCACAACAAAATGGAAAGACTAAAAATAAGAGAGAAGAGAAACAGAAAAGAAAAAAAAAAACAAAGACAGTTTTGGCCACCCGTTGCGTTGGTGACGTTGTCCAATGTGGCCAAGTCAGGAAAGGACCCCGGCAGTGATGGATGTCGGCCCCAGACCCTATCTCGCGCACCGCCCGCCGCCTGGCGAGTGTTGACGACACTTTCGCGGCGGGAGGGCGTCAGGAAGTTGCCCGGATGAAGCCGCGAGCGCCACCCTCGGCTGACCAGACCAAACCTGGATTTCCGGTCCCCCGGCACGTGAGAGCAAGCGAGCCTTGTTGCCGTTCTCCGCCATTTGTCACGATAAATTCACCAGAAATAAAACAAGGGCAAAATGGAGGCTTTGAGATGTGGTCAGTGGTTGAACAAACAGCTCGCCTCCGTAGTTTATGCCGTTGGCGTGCGAATGGGGAGTTTCTCACGGAATGCTGTAGTGGTTTTCTACAGCTCGATGTTTTTTTTTTAAGGTGAAACAACTTAAATGTAAGAACTTGGACAGGAAAAAAAAAGATGAAAAAAGCACTTGTTTGATTACAACAGGGGGTGGTAATTCTTCAGTTGTAGCGTAACGTCATAGAAGGCGCTCACCGTTTGACCAATGATCGTAGATGCACATACAACATGGCGCTGGTAATCGTCGTAGCTTAAGCCAGCCCACGGGGGAGTTCAAAATGCCATCATAAAACCGTTTGCGCTGTTGCAAACTGCCAAAACAATTCGTTAGCTAACACAATTTACACCTTCTGCATTATAAGAAACAGTTGACAACATGCCCGTTCTACAGCTACGAGATAGTTCTGGTAATCGTTCACTATCGCCTTCTGATTCTGCAACTCTACTCATGGACGACGCTAGAATCACTTACTGGGGAGGCGGCAGTGGGGCAACAATTTTAGCCAGGGGGGCGAACCGAAAGTTCTTTTTTTGCGCCCCCCCCCCAAAAAAAAAGAATAAAAGTAAAAACAACACTTGCAATTAATTCGCTTTCTCATACCGAACGTTCTTAGCTTTTTTCTACACCATTTTTTGGGGATGTTTTTAAATCCAGATAAAAAAAAAGATGATTCTACAACTCTCACAGTAACAACTAGGCTCCATTGATGTGTTTTCCTGTTGCTGTGAAAGAAACTAACGTAGTTTTCTTGATGAGTAACAAAAATTTTCTTCGTTTATACGTTTGATTTTGATCTGATGGTGGGGGGGGGGGGGCGCCAAGGGGGGAGGGAGCCAAAATTTTAGGGGGCGAGCGCCCCCTCTCGTCCCGCCCTTAGCGTCGTCCCTGACTCTAGTTAAAGACCGTTGTGTGCCATCCGGACCAATACCAAAATGCCTAAGTTATTCTGACTTAAAACTTTCAGGCACAACGTGTTTTAAACAGAATACTAATGAAGCAGGACCCCCCCCCAAAAAAAAAAAAAAAATTTAGATATGTACTTACTTATACATCCAGGATAAAACACTGCAAATAACCAAACCTGCCATGGGCCATTTTGTTTTCAGGTCAGGGGAATATACATAACCGTGTGTTATGTTTAGATGCATTGGAAACTTCATTGAAAACAGTGGACTAGTGTGACTCTGTAGCAACAAGTTCCGTTATACAGGGTAAACATGTACCGTATGTGGATAGAGGCATGGAAGAACATTTAATAAGTATTCAAGCTCTTTATTACTCTTTAAACTCGGTGTACGGAATCAAAAGATGCGTTAGAAAAAGCAATCCAATTCCTGGAAGAAACATTTTCAAACAAAAGACGATAAAACAATGGTAATGGCATACAAGAAAGCTACAAGTGTACTAGCAGCGGCGTAGCTACGTTAGGTTGGGCCGGTGGCAAATCAGCCTTTGGGGCCCCCCTCTCCTTACTATAAAAAAAAAAACACGAGCTGTAAAATTTCAAAGTCCATATTTTTTCTAATTTTTTTTTGTTATACTGAAAATAGGCACCATTCTTTCGTTTTTCAGTGAAAGTGGTCCCATTTTCACTTTTTTGAAGAAAAAAACTTGGAAAAAAGTTTGGAATTACAAATTTTTCAGCTCTTGCGATTTTTGTGGGCCACCATTTTATGCAGTTTATATATTCAAATCAAATAACTAATGTGGTATAAGAAGAAGAACACAACACATGATGATTGTGACAAATGCCACGTTTGTAAAGGCGATTTGGAGCTTTTTTTAATATGAATAATTTTTTTCTTTCGGGGGGACCCCTGAGGTCGGGGGCCGGTGCCCTTGCTACCCTGGGGGCCGGTGCACTTGTCGCCACTGTGGAATCTTCCAAGCAATGGACGTATTCGATGCAACTTTGGATAAGAATCCAACAGCATAGGATGTGTTACTTTACGTACAAATGATTATTGAATTATGCCAGTTGATTACCGTATTAAGGAACGGTACATGACTGGAGTTTTCACTTCTCTTCACTAGATGGACTTGTCAAGTACTTCCGTGCTTACGATAAACATCATTACGCATGAATGATACTGCTGTATTTGGCTGAAATGCAAATGGTAGAAATCGAAAACCTTAAAGTTTATAAACAGTTTTGCGTGTGAAACTAGGTTGTCAACAGAAACATAATTCTACTTTGTGCAATTGGGGCTGACCATGCCTTAGAGCATGTCAACAGAAGCATGAAAGTCAGCGGTGTTACAGTTGGATTGACTAAAAATCCATCACCGTGTACGGAATTCTTTCTAATTCCGCCTGCTACGCACGTGCTTGCTTCTGAGTATGAGTGATTTAAAAGGAAGCACACCTATTTTTCAACCTTTAAACGGTAGTCGGCAGTGTTATCATACAAAAGCATGTAAAATTTGTCTGACAATCGAAATTAAACTGTCTATCAGGAAAAATAGATAAAAAAAATTTACGATTTTTAGTTCTTTCTGTCTATAACAAGTCAATTTCTTGTTTTAGGCGAATTCTGTACGGAGTAAAATTTTTAGGTAATTAAATTTTCTTTAATTTGAGCCAAGTTAGGTAAAAATTAAGAAAGTTATGGCCAAAACTTTCCAAAAGTAGTGTCCGGCAGTGAGCTTCCCCTACCCTCCCCCCTCCACCCCTCCCCCCAACCCCCTGCATAAGTTCCGGAAGTGGAAACAAGCGTTTTTGTGCTCTTTGGGTTACCAGTTGAACAAACAAAAAAAAAACGGAATATTGTATCACGAAATTTACACGGAAAACCAGTTGCTGCCCCACTATTCCCTGAAACACATTATGGACAAACGAACATGTCGCTGTTTACTTTAGAGCTATGTGCTGTCCTGATATTTCATAGCTTTATGGCAAAAAAAAAAACGGAAATGTCCGTGTAAGCTATTTTCCGCGGGTGATTACTGGGATTAAGTTAATGAATTAGCTTTTTTTTAGTTGCCGCTACTTGGCGGTAGATGGCGGGACTCACCGTAAAAAAATTCACCGACGCGATTTACTTGGCCAATTCCCGAACATATCTCGAAAAAATTAAATGGAACTCTTGTGGTGGCCATTTTGTTTATCCCATGCAGTAATATTGTTATAGGGGTCGGCCAGACAGTTTACTGGCCATGTTAAAGTTAACACACTTTGCTATCAATTGGTAATCTGAAATTTTCTTATTGCGTAAAATGATGTGGGCCACGAATTTAATTGTTCTTTTTTTTAAATAAACAATTATAAATTACCATATTTGCCATAAACTTCGTGGTTTACGCATGTGAGAGAGAGCAAGTGCGTATTGGTAGAATGTCATCACACGGACGGCACATGCAACATACATGCAGATAAACGGGGAAGGGTCTTTTATTATTTTTTCTTTTTTCTTTTTTCTTTTGCAGCGAACCAACGATTTTTGCTTTCGAAGCCTCGGGGTCTGCATGATGAATGTGTTTGTTGCTATTCCAGCGGCAGAGCTGTCACTTTGACACCCGACTTTCAGTCTTGGGGCAGCCGTTGATTTAGTGACCTTAGCGTTGCAGGCCAAATACACACACACACACACACAAAAAAAATAAGCTCCACATTTCAAATAGGTCCTCTGATCAGCTTAACCCCTACCCCCTCCCAACCCATTCCCCCACCCACCCAGATTTATGATAAACGAGCTAAATTTATTCACCAAACGCGGGAATAATTTGTGCTTCCGCATCCGGGGGTCTTCGGTTCGCCTCGTACTAACTCCGTACTGACCAGATTGACCCCTATTTTTTCTCCCCTGGTAATGCCACAGTTGATTTATGCAGTTTTTTTTAGTGAATGATTTGAGTGGTATAGGGGGAGGGGGGGTTATTGGAGATGTGGAAGGAAAAGTTTCTGCAGTTGAAACTTGAAATTTTGTTTTTCTGTTTACTATTTTTTTTGTAAAGGTTTGGAGATGGTGAAGAGATGGAAAGATAAAAGAATCGTGAAAAAATATAGATTTCTCAGGAAAATTCCCATCGCAGCAAAATACTGAAATAAACATGATGGAGAAGAGAGCTTTTTTCGAAAATACGGGGCACCCTCCCGCATGTTTATAGTAAGAAGAAAAAAAAAACTGCAGAAGACATCATCTTTGATTCCAAAGCCCAAAAGGTTTGTTTTCATTCGTTAGGGTATTTAGTATAAAGTTAATCAATTTCATGGTCAGAGGGCATGAGCCGATCTCTGTGTGGTTAGCTTCATTGCATGAAAATGACGCACGGAACAAGTATGCAGGGCCGTAGCCAGCCCACAGCATTCATAGAGGCCGCTGCAGGTAGAAAATTAAAAAGTTCCGTGAAATGTCTGCGTATTCTCGACTTTGGTACACAGCTAATTTGGTGTCTAATAAATAAAACATGGTTCCCACCAATCGGGAGAACCTGAAATATCCTGGAAATTTAAAATTCGTTTAAAACTCGAAGAAAGTTCTAGGAATTCTTTGGTGCTTCACAAAAACAAAAACAAAAAAACACCTAGAAACCCAAGGACAAAAAAAACAGAAAGCAACACTTTTAGCCGTAGGCCTAAGTGTTTAAACAATATGGTAATACATTGTAAGAGAAAAAATTGTATCCTCTCTAGGATACTGTTTTTTAAACCGTGTGAGCCCCTTTAACAAGTAAAATAGGAAAAATGTATGAAAAAATTTCCATTCTGAAATTATGGAAATTATCGTGGAAATTGACCTCAATTATTCTGGAAAGCCTGGACAACTCAGGGAAATTATTTCAGTATTTTCGTGGGAACCTTGTGTACTATAGTGTCCGCATCCTATCTTGAGTTCACCCCAGAACGAACACATATAATCAATTGTATGTTTATGGTAGGCGAGTGCCTTGTTGATATCCAAGACCTTTACAGAAACAATGGCGGCCCGTAGATTAAAGCCGTCCCATCCAGGAAGACGTATCCGCTCATAAAATACCTGGAGGACTCAAGATACGCCGCGCACACAATAGAATACTTGGCATGGATGGTTTCCGCTGTGGGTAAAATAAAATTCTGGCGGCGGTCCTGTAAGTGTCAGGGCACGTTTACGCAACCACTCGCTTTTGCATTCTCGCAGCCAGAAGCTAGAAATCACCTCAAATTCCAACATGGCGGCGGTTTTATGTCTGCCACCTCGCAACGAAAACAGCAAATAATGTGAGTTCAGAAGCGTTTGGGAAAATTGTTTCGTCATGAGGAATTCTTTATATTATTGGTACGGATTGTAAGACTGCAAGTATTTACTCAAACGATGTCGGATTTAGCTAATCCATTTAGCTTTGTTACCATGGCAATGTCACCTTTGCCATCGCGATTGAGTTCTAGCTGCGAGAATGCAAAGGCGAGTCGCTGCGTAAACGCGCCCTTACAGAAAAGAGGCGCATGGGAGAAAAACGAGTTTGTTTTCCATCTAGTGTTGGGCGGAAACAGAAATTTTTCAGTCGGTGCCGGTACCAAGCTTAGTATCCCGGTACTCTGTATTCTCCGGTACTTATGGATGTGGCGGTATCTGGTAATATAGTGCTGTGGCACCAACACCCGATTTTTTTTAATAATAGCAACAAGTTTTATTGAAAACTAGCATCGTACCCGGCTTCGTCCGGGGATTGGTTTGACCCGTGGTTGTTTCCCAGTATTTGCTCGGTGCTGCCTGATCGTTCATTGCAACAGTTGATTTTTGTTAGTGCAACACTCCCCCTTTCCACCAATCCTCTCCGTCCCCTCTCCCCTCCTCCTTTTATCCCGTCCTCTCCCGCTCCTCTTGGTTTCATTGTCTTCGTCCTCTTTGCTATACGCAGTTGAATTTGAATGGTTATTTGAATTAATAGCAAGCACCCCCAGAAATTCTCTTTTAGGTTGAGTTAATGCGTAATCGTATGCTTAATAGTAACAGCTCATTCCCCCTCCCTCCCCCCACTCCCAGTCTTTTGTTGTGGCTTAAGCGATGCGTACCGTGTGAAAAAGAAGTGTGCATGACGTCATGTAAGACTTGCCCGTGAGATTACCACGGTGTTTGGTTAGAAGGATAATTGTTAGAGCAAATTGTTAGTCAACAATGTGCCAATTTCAACTTCTTTTCAGGGCAACAACGTCCCAGTTTCAACTTCAAGCCAAAGAATTGGCACACTCGCACGTTTTCATTGTTGCCCTTCCGGGGGTCGTCGTTGCGGTTGCTTCATTTCTGCTATGAGACTTTGGTTTACAAGAAGAAGAAGATGTGTTTTGTTGATATAGTTTTAATGAAAAAAATATATTGATTTTTTCCCCCTGATTGAAGCTTAATAATGTTTCGCTACATATTTGATAAAAAACAAAAAGAAAAACAACTTCTAAAATTTGTAGTTAACATGCTATCCAAGTAGAAATACAAATCTAAACAAAAGCTGGATGTAGCATCAAAGAAACGCAAATCAGCTCCACTTTTGTGCATTGTTTACAATTCCAATGTTACCATTGTTGATCTTTAACTGATTGTTGCACTTCTCAAAGGGTTCAAATGGGTTACCGAGCGTTAACCATTTCTGGTCATCTGCCCGAAGCCCTAAGGCCCTATGCACTTCTTTGAGCCCTACAACACAAGGACTAAATGAACTATTGTTGCTTTTTTCATATTAAAACAATACCGCTATTTTAACAATGCACGGTATTTGGTATACTGTTGCATTTTTGGTACCGCGGTACACCGTGGGAACCGGTTTACCGCCCATCCATCCATTTTGAGTTTTGATACGCGAATTATGTTATCGAAGCAAAAGAACGCTAGGATGACCTGTTTACCCAAACAGGCGTGTAAAAAAAAATTACTGAAAGGTTGATTCAGCTCAGTTTGGTGCATGTAAGATCCGTCCTCAGTTTCATATATAAAATGAATACAACTTTTAACTATAAATATGTCCACCAAAAATATCGTGGTTTTCAAGCTCCGTGTATCCACGATCTATAAGGATATGAGTGGACCAGGACCCCATCCCGTGTCTAGGTCGCGTCTTTGATTCAGCGACCAAAAATTAATTCAAAAACACGGCAAATTAAAACACCTTTGCATCCTTATAGCTATAGTAGGCTTTCTCGGCGTAACTCAACGAAATAATAACGTTTGATTGTCGCATTTAAACAGTACAGTAAGACATATAACCGTAAAAAACAAACAAATTTCGTTAACGACACACATTAGCTACTCCCTTTCCAAATTCTCTTGTTAGCTGCTACTTAGAAATTAAAACGGCCGGTAAAAATTAGGCCTAAAAACTGACAATTACCCCTAAAAGCTATAATCGGCCTAAAAGCTAACACTTTTTTAACCAGTATTTGTGATGGTTACTGCTTTTAGATCGTATAATAGAGATCAGTGGTGCAGTGCGTGATGGAGGTGTGCGCCTCAACTCTTTCGAAAGTGGCGGAAGTGCTCAGAGGATCGGTTGCTACTAGGTAATCTCTGCAGCCACTTGCATTGTTACTACAAAGCATTTCAGCCTGACAGTTGTTTGCGAAGTCTAAATTAGCTTTAATAGACTGTTAATTCCCCAAGTTGAGTGAGTGCCTCACCTTTAAGGAAAATCGAAGTTTCATTTAAATTTCCACGAAGCCTAAACCAAGTTTAGGAACGTTAAAATTCCGATTTAGTAGGCAGGTATTAGTGTGAAGGACCAGCAATTCAGGAGCAAATTTGTAATGAGACCTAAGCATTAAAGCTCTAATACTGTTGAATGGGTTTGAAAAGACATTACTTTGGGAGGGGAGTGGAGCATGCAAATCGGTGTGTAAGCAATAGAAAGTTTGTAGCAGGCTTGGTTTTGGTGTAAGCTTGCTTTATGGCGAGAACCGAGGAAGATCCGCAAATGAATGGGTGATGCTGATAAAGTTTGGTTCCAAGTTGAGTAGCGCCATTTGGGGGTAAATTATTCGAATTTCTGGCGTTGCTA
>JAHWFP010088558.1:57745-84430 GCA_023313725.1 Lithobius niger | reverse complement strand
GGAAGTAATCTTGGAAGGATTGCCTGTAAATCAAAATAGTTATTTGCCTCCCCTGCTACCCTTTCCTCACCACAATTATAAAAAACACATTTTTAAAACTACACCTAGAACGAGTTTTGCACACTTATACGTTCTTTGTTTTCAAATAATAGGTGTTTAACATGGAAACAATGTCAAAGTAATAATAAAAAAACTCAACAAACAGACAATCTGTTGTACGCAAGTTACCATAGCCAACAATAAAACAGAGCGATGATTTAGTGGTACAAGTCTGCTTTGCATAATACTTTCTGTTCAATTTTGGACAACTTGGCACATGCGCAATATTGCTTGCTGCACCTTCTGGCGGTAGTACAGCGCACCAAAATATGCACTCCTAATATGGATTAATCATGCACGCTCCTGTTTTTTTCTATACGCTCCTGCCCGTACTGACACCACTGCACCTAACATCATAACGGGGAAGGTACCCTATTACGTAGGACCAGCAGACATCTGTTCAAAACCAATGAAAGTTCACTGAGAAGCCACCTTACGCGGACGACGAATATGAAAAGCTGACTACTGAACCGAAACCTGGTAACACCACCACGTTTAACCTGCTCCCTTGTTTTGATCGCAATTGCAGGTAAACAATGTTGCTACTTACCAACAACAAAACGTGTCGCCCTAAGTTTACTTTTTTAAGTTGATTATTTCGCATGATTTGTTGTCAAAAAAAAAAGTGTTATAAATCCATGTAACCCGATGGCACTAACAACGCACATGTGCAGTGCTAGATTTAAACGCAACGCTAATGCCCTTGTATGTATAAAGGATGTTCATGGTGCGAAAAAAACGTTTCCTCATTGCTCCTATGAAAAATGGCGCCAGTGTAAAGTTCCAGATAGCATGTTCGTACCATAAGCGCTAATCCAACCAGAATGTTAATAAACTTATTTGCCCTTGCCCTAAATATGTGCAGTCATTCTTGGTGTTTTTCTTACATATACCTTTCAGTTTATTCCCCTGGAACATTCCGTCACGTTGTCCACGTCGCTGTATCGTTTTGTAGAGGCTTAAATGCTTGAGGGTGCAAAGTGCTATTTTCGAACTTTGAACTGGCACCATTTTTGACGACTTGGCGACTTTGTTTTGTATAACTTTTTCTACTTCTTAAAAGCTGTAATACGATGATCACTCCATGCCCCCCCCCTCACATTTGAAATTTCTGAGGTGTCCACCTAGGGCCCCTCCATGAGGGGAGGGGGGAGGTTGGTACTACAATGTCTGTTATGACGGGAGGTAGCACGAAACTTGGTGCAATTTGTTGGACAGAAAAGAGAGCATATTTAACAAAATGGCTCCAATTAAAAGTAAGTAGCATCTACCACGACTTATCTGTTACATCCAGTCTAATTTTCAGTAGATCAGGCTGCATTTCAATCGAAACCTGATAAAGCCAAGTTACACCGGTTAGAGATTAGAAAATTTGTGGTAATTATCTTATAGATTATGACTCTTCGTTGAGGGTATGCAAAGTTCAGTGCGTCATCTTTACGTCAGTGGTCGAGTTATATATCAATTTAATCAGTGTGCAAGGTTAACATTGGGGACTGTAGTCGCTTCACTCGAATAAAACCCAAGTACGTAAAGGTGCATGTTGTTTATCTTGTGCAGATTTTCGCTGTTGGTCTCATTCCGATTACCCTGTCAAGCTTGACGTATCTGCCTTGCTTCCATAAATCCACGGTGAGGGCAGATGTCTTGTCCAAACACTGATCCTTACACTAAAATGGCTCTAACTGGAGTCTTGCTTCATCAGAATATCCACGACTGACTGGCTAACAGCTCCCACTGCCCCACAGCTGTCAGTAGGACAACCAGGGCCGGCTCAAGACAATTTGGGGCCCTACGTAGACTCAATAACTGGGGCTCCCACAGGATCATAAGTGTAGCATTAAGAGCATTTTTATCCCCAATCTTTTCATTTGTGTTCTATTGAAATCATTAACAATTATTTTTCATACGTCCAAACAATATATATTCATTATTGTTTTTTTATTATTTTTACTAAAAAGAATGTGAACAACAAGATCAGTACGTAAATAAAGTTGCAAAAATGACAAATTACAGCCACAGAAAAGAGAAAAACACCAAACAAAATCGTTATTAACTGAACAAAAAATGGCTTCGCCGTTTAGAAAAAAACATTAGAGCTCGTATCCCCCATACTCACAGCTGTGAAGGTACACGAATAAAAACGGATTAGAGTTCACTCGAACGCAACGAACTAAAATTTGAACTCCCAATTAACCAGGGAACAAGGACTGTTTTTACTCAGTGGTTACATCAAAAAGTGAACGCAGTTTGTGGTTGAAATGTTTAATGTTTGTATGCCTGTGTATATTTACGTGCACTTAATTTGGGTGTTGTACAGGCTTTTTTTTTTAATATTTGTCTGTGTTTGTTGTTTTATATTTTAAGTATATTTCCTGTGAGTGGCTATGTGTATTTTGTGTGCATTTATAATTTCTGAAACAAGCATACTCCTAATTAAAGCAGTTTTTATTGCCTGTCTTTGTGAATGTATTTTTCATCCTTGTAGGCATTTTGTTGTTTACGGTGTCTGTTTGTTTGTGTTTTAGATTTTCGTTCAGTTTCATGTGCTTGTGTATGTTGTATTTTGTATACGTGTTGTAATTCTTGTGAAATATCCAACCGTTTTGCTTGTTTGATTGATGATGTACTTGACTACGTGTGCGTGGAGACTGGCATGTCACAATCCTTGTTCCCTGGAATTGGAGTTCAAATTATAGTTCGTTGCGTTCGAGTGAACTCTAATCCGTTTTTATTCGTGTACCTTCACAGCTGTGAGTATGGGGATACGAGCTTTAATGCTTTTTCATAAACGGCGAAGCCGTTTTTTGTTCAGTTAATTAGTTGGCTTTTTTCGCTTCCGTTTTATTGTAATTGCTACGGTCTGGTCTATCATGTGTACGGTATGTCCTCTGTACACCCAATTTTGTTTGCGAAAAAACGAAACATTAGAAATGCGTATTTCTGTTCAGGTTCTGCCCAAGCTTTATCCCATGTTTGTTGTTTGATGACAACACACTAGCGTGTTTCTAGAGTATCAACTGATGGGTAGTTGATTCTGCATTGTTGCAAGCAGATGCAATATTATGGCAAACAATCGCGGAAACAATTCGACTAGCTTCCCGAAGCCTGCATTAAAGAAGTAAATAAATCGTTCAGTCATGTCGGCTGCCCAATTTTGAGGCCGTAAGGCCTCAAAATTAAAGCCTTTGCACCATATGGTTTGAAACTGAAAGATTAAAGCGAAAACCAAGACCATTTCATTTTGGTTCTCGACAACGATTGAATATATTTAATGGAGCCACTCCGAAGCTACTACGACAATGTTACATTCCCCGCGCCCGAGCATCGTTGTATCTTGTTCGAGTGAGCTACAATCCTATCTTGTGCACCTCGCCTATTGTTGCCCCATTGTTACATGTTACAGCATTGTAACATTTTGACATTGTTAGTCGCGCCGCCTCCGCCTGTTCACTTTTTGAAAATTCTCGTGCGCAAACGACCTATAATAAGCACTGACTGCCTGCCGGCTGTGCTAATAACAGCAAACAACATTCACATAAAGAAAGACCTACTCACCAAATGGGTGAAAGAAAAATAAAAGAAAGAAGGTAAAGAAGAAAAAAAACGGGGTGGGGTGGGGGGGGGGGGGGGGGGGGAGACGAGAAAGGAATATCTATTTCACCGTTTCGCGATTTTCATTTCCTATCACATTTCCACCTGCCGACAAAAATGGCCAACCGCAAATACCACTAGTTTTGGTTTCGGGTCGTGAAACACTTTGGCTAATAGACCCACATTCCCGAAGTTTCAAAACATTAGCACAGATTCTCACCACGCTTTCCTCTTTACTTCGACGCAGTATAAAGGATTTTCAATCAATAATCTATCTTCTCGCTATAGTAAGGGGGCCCTACCCGGCCGCGTTGCTCGCGTGCCCCTTGAGCCGGCTCTGAGGACAACTTAAGCAATTTTCAAAACGAAAAAGGTTTACACAAAACCACCATCGAAGAAGTTCTTCTTGAATTTTCGGTGAAAATCGACCATCAACATCATCAGAAGTTCACAGTCACACAAACAAATGTTTGTAGAAGATCGTAGATTTGTTTACATTCACACAATGAGATGCTGCATGCTACCACTAATCTGTATTTCTTGGCTCGGAAGGATACTCCACTGCTGGTCTAACTTATTGGGCAGCGCCGGGTTGATGGTTTGATGGACCTGTAAGGTTTCTCAGGGGTACTTTCCATCTCTTGAAGCGGAGAATGGCCAATGACTCGGGCGCGCACGAGAGTGCGATCTTGCATGGAATTGGAGGAAAGCAACACTGAAATGTTGTCCCAAACAAGGGGTTGGCACTCCAGAAAACCGGCAACCAGCGATAACATCGGCGATAAAACGATATTCTTGACAACACAAATCACACTTTCACCACCAGTAAGACGATTTAGTAGACCACTAAAACATTGAAAGATCAAAAGAAGTCCGAAGAGCTGACAAGTTCAGATTGAAGGCTGTTTCAATCCGCAGCATTGGAGAGGGAGGATCGGAGAAGCGTATTTTCCTCGCAGAGCGACGTTAATTCCAGTGCGAAGGATTCTGACGAAGAAAGCACAAAACGAAGATTGAAATACACATTCTCGAGATCCCTAACTGAAAGCTGTAAACCCCTGCTCAGGGCCGCACGAGTAGTAGATGCTGGCAGGAACGGGGCCGGCGTGGAAGGTGGTAGCATAATAACTTCGTTGATGTTGGAGCGGACCGTGGAAAGAGGTGTTTGTGCAGCAGAAGTGATTGTGGCCGATGGCGAGGACCGAGACACAGGAGGCGGAAGCACAGGACCATGCGCACAGGACACCGGAATACGACGAAAACGAGGAGGGGGCCATCGGATGTTGAACGTTCTTTATCTTTACACCTTTCTTGGGTGGTAAGGATGGGCGGTATTGCAGAAGTCCGGAGGTACCAGGGATCACGACGGAAATCGTAGGAGACACCGTAGAATGGGATAGGGTGTGAGATGACGATCTTTGAGAGTGAGACTTCTGCACTGGCGGTTTTTTGGAGGTTGGTAGCACAGGTACGGTGGAGGGAGCGGAGACATCGTCAGATAGAGAGGAAAGGCCCTTGAGCTGTGCTTGACGATCCGCACGCCTGCGCGAGCTTCTTTGTCTTCGCCGGATCTCGGCCCAGTCCTTCTTTGAAATGGAGATACAAACACGGCAAAGAAGATCTAGTCTGTTACATTTCCGATGGTGCTGGCAGCAGGGGTACGGGTCGAAATGTTCCCTGGTCCCTGTTAGAAATCCCAAACAAACACACGGGGTGGGATCAGGCACATTGGCGATTTCAGGCGGAACAGGATCCTCGGACGAGGAGTCAGACGACATTGTAGAGTGAAGTGATGACCGGTAAAAACCGTTACAGTTCAAACAAACGCGTCGTGTAGGAGAGCGCCTGCTGGTGACGGATTGGTGAAGTGAGGAAAGGAAAGGATGTAGAGTAGGACCGAAGGCGGGAAACATAGCATGGTCGTTGAAGGAGAAGTCATGCTCTGGTGGTGGATCGGTTGAAACAAGGTCGGAAAGGTGTAGGCCGAGGTCGCTGCGATGAACCGATGTAGAGGAGCAGATGCCTGGGATCGGCACCTAGAAGGCTAGAGTGGTCAAAGTGGACAAGAAAGTAAAGACAACACAGAGTCTCGTACGAGATGCAGGTCGAATCTTAGGATTGAAAGGGTCCGATGCTAGAGGTCGCAAAGTTGGAGTTGGAGAGGACTCATGATGCGGGAAGGAATAGTGGTTGTTGCAGTTGTTTCGTTGAGCAGCCTGGTCAGAGAATCGGGGAGACGAGGCTAGCTTGTGGAGGTGGATGAAAGCGCCAAGAAGTCGTAGCATGTACCCAGGTAGGGATTAGTCCAAAAGACGAGTCGGCTTGGTAACGTGAGGATTGGAAACCCGTTCAGTGCTTGAAGTTTCTGACGGTGAAGCACAAGGAGAAGCGTCACTAAGCACAGGGAATAAAATGCCTGTGCAGGACCGAAAGCAGGATGGGATCGGAAAAGAGGCGGAATCCGCAAGGAGTGGATCGGAAGGACATACGGAGAGGCGTGACCCCCTGTACTTGAGGAGGGAAATCGGGGATCAGCTGCAACGGCGAAGCAGGGCTATGAGGCAAAAAATCCTGAGACGACACGTCGTAGTCGGGGAGCATGGATGAAGAGGACTCGTTGCAACACAAACTGGAAAGTGGCAGCGGATCCGGGTTTGGAAGGATCGGACATAACGGACCAGAGATTTCCGGAAAAAAGCAACCGACGGGACTGGCCGAAGTGTCACAAAAACCGCCTTTGAAAGGTAGGGAACGGAACTGGCAGACGTAGTCCTGCTGGTGGTGAGTAACGAGGCGGTGGACTGTACGCCGATCCTAGGGGAATCGCAGCTAATGGAAAAGGCAGCATTGGGTGACGCCCCTGTTGGTGTGGACCGAACCGGCGGAAGGTGCCGCAGGAAGGGGATTCTCGTAGCAACTTGGAGAAGATGTAAGTTAGAGGCAGCAAGGGCGGACGGATTGTCCGCACTCCTTGGCTGATCCTGTGTCTTGGGTGCGGCTGCTGAGAGAGGCGGACTGATGAAGGTGCATCAGGAACGGTGACGATGATTGTATCCTCTTGGTCAGGTGGAGGACAGGGGATCGGATCCACCGCCCCAGGATCGGTGTACGATCCTATCCCGGGCGAGAGGATCGGTGAATCCATTCAATGCCTTTGATAGAGCTCCTGGGACAACCGACTAGTGCGATTGCCTAGGAAGAAAGATGATGCGTTCCGTTCCGATCCAATTATGTATGGCTGGATCACTTCCGGTCCTGCGTAGTAAGTTACGAGCCCGGCAGGGAAGCCAAATTTTCAAGCTAGGACTAATAGAGTTCCTTGGGGGAAAAACTGCTAATTAAATAAAAGATAATTGATATTTTCGTGACAATAAAAATAGTATGTTCTCCGTAGGCAGACCGATACTACAGTACTTCATCGACTTCACCTTCCACTTTCCACCTTAGCGTAAGACAGACTTCAATAAATTGGAAAATGGTTATTTATAAAAGTCTCCTACCTGAAAAGGTCTCTTATTTCATCACTCTTGGCTTGAAAAGGAATGTTCCGCACAAGAATTTTGGTTGAGTCCTCACCCCCTGTGGTTTTGGTTTTCTTCCTTGCAGTACCTACTGACGATCTGTTATTCAACAAAACAAAAGTTTTAATAGAAAATAACACACAAAAACATCAACACACACAAAACAAAAAAAGAAAAACGAAAGACAAACGAAAGAAAAAAGAAAAACACACAAAAAACATGGCAAAAAGAGAGGCTCACTATACCTACGGGTATAAGAAGAAAACCTAAATAAATTACCAGAGAATTCATGGTATATTTTTCATGCAAACTGATAATTTAAAAATAAACCATAGCCGTTTACTGTAGGAGAACCGTTGACTTGTAGAGGTTATGAGCACAAAGCACGAGATTGACTGGGGAAACACAAAGACACTCATGTGCTCAAATGCTAGAGACCCAGTGTTAATGTTCCACAGCTTTCTGCGACGCAGTTATGTAACCTAAACATTTTTCTGCAGGGTTAATTTTAACGGTGTTCGGATTCTTCAAGGAAACAAGCCCTTTAAATCAACGATTTTTAATTTTTTTTAAGCTTGGCAAAGCATTAAATTCATTAAAAAACCTTTCTATAACTTTTACCCCCATCACTTTATCCACAGTAACATTTTTTTTAAATGCTTGTAAAAATGAGCACCGTACATGGCAACTAAAATTGATTTTTTAAATTTCTTTGTAATCCTGTATCCTGCAGGAGGGCCAATCACTTTCGCAAAAACTCACCTAACTCACCTATCAGACGTGCCCAGCCCACACTTTCAAAGTACCATCAGATCCCTCCCCCTTGCTCCATGCCCAGTCATCGCGAAAAACGGGTTGTGTCGTTCCTAATTCCTTCCTCCATGATATTAGCCATAAAAGCCACGTTTGTTTAAAAATGTAAGTTAAATGGATTATTTTTTTAATAAATAACTTCAGAATGGGAGGAGCTGGTGACTTGTGGTTTGCACTATTGAAAAGCTGGCGAGAAAAGGATTAAAATGGTGTATTTGACAAAATCGGCCAATATTTAGCGAAATTATCGTTGTTTCCGCATATATCGAGAAAAGTGCAGCTAACGGTATAAAAATAATTGACAGCGATTATTTTCTGTGGCCGCCCGGGATTTTCTGCGACGTACGTCGCACGTCGCAGCACTTTCTCACATGGGGGCTAGAGACAAATAACCTTCAGTGTCTTGAATCAATTGCAATAAAACATTATTCGACACACAAGGTCCCCATTATGAATCTTCAAGGCCCAGCCAATCCTAATGTGTTGCACCTAGTAAACCGTGAACTTGACACTTTGTTGCTGAAGGAGTGGAAGATCGACGACAATGTGGGAGATCAGCCCAGCAAATAATGGAGACCACGCTCGCGAGCGTCTTCGAAGTTGAAAGCAGACGATGTAAACAAAAAAGATGTAGCCAGAATTCACAAAAACCACCCTTATTGTGCCTGATGAAGATAAAATGCTCAGTTATCGAAAATTAGGAGATACGTGAGTGTGTCTCCAGTTTTGAAAGTGTGCGTTTTAAAAAGTTTTACATAGAGTATATGACTGTGCAGTTCTACGGGTGGGTTCCTAGGCCTCTTACCGCCGACCCATGCCAGAAAAATGCCCACTTGGCATCTCCCACCTTATTTCCATTGTCAATACAAATGTTTTTATCTTCATATACTTCAATCATCACTTTTTACAGAGACTGTATACTTACGGGCCGGCTTATATGGTGTACAACACGATCAGATAATGCAAATACAGTATTACAATAATTCTCCTGCCAAAGATTAAAACGGGTATGTTTTCTTGTAGAATTATCAACTCATTCACACCCTCCCTAGCAACTCTACCGATGGGATAACTGGTAGTTAGCAAGTGACCACCTCACACTGTAGGACACTGTAAACAGGGCCGGCTCAAGATAATTTGGGGCCCTACGCGGATTCAGTAGCTGGTGCTCCCTAGGGTCATAATATGTGTAGCATTAAAAGCATTTTTTCCCCAGTTCTTTCCGTTCTTGTTCGATTCGAAGAGTCGTAAACAATCATTTTTCATACGGTCCAAGACTTTTTATTACCAAAACGAATGTGAACCCCAAAAACAGTAAATAAAGGTGCAACAATGACAAATTATAGCCACGAAAACGGGAAAAAAAATCGTTACTGACTATAAGGGCTCGTTTACGCAACAAGACCTTCTCGCTCGCCGAAAGCTATTTGTTAGGCAACCTTTATTTATTTACGATTAATTTCCTGTTTCTATTAAATGATTGCGGTAATAGACAACAAATTAAATGTATTATAAATAACAACACGGACAAAGAACAAAGTGCAACAGTCATTTTAAACATTGCTACAACATTGTTGCCATTTCACGCTATTTCCAAAATTTGCTATTCTCGCTGAAAAAACAGCTTCTAGCAGTGATCAAACGACGGTAGAATAAATAGCTACTCGCAGCGAGAATTTAAAATCCAACATGGCATCCATTTCTGAGTTATCGATTCGAAGACAACCCTTCGAATGCCGGTATTCAGGAAGCTGTTCGTCGTCGTGTACTGCAGTAAAAATTGTTTTTTTTGTTGTCGTAAATCGACGCTGTCATGTTGCAATCATCGTACGTCGTGTCGCGAGGCACGAGGAGAAAATTTGCGTCCGCGTTGTTGCCATGGTTACTACGTATAGACAACTTGAATGCCGCATTCTCCGACAAAGGCGAGAAGCAGAGCCAGCAGATTTAGTATTGACCAGGTAAAAGCTAGTAAGCGAGAAAATTGTCCTTGCGTAAACGCGCCCTAACAGCAAATAAAATCCACATAAAGAACAAAAAAATCGTATACTCCCCAAAGGGTGAAAGAAAAGTAAAAGAAAAAAAAGAAAAAAGAAAGGAGGTAGAGAAAAAAAAGGTGGGAGAGGGGTTGGGGAGGGGGGGCAAGAAAGGCTTATCCATTACATCGTTTTGCATTTCTCATTTTATATCAGACTGCCACCTGCCGGAAAAAATGCCAGCTGCAAGTACCATTTGTTTCGGTTTCGTATCGAGCAACGCTTCGACCAATTGACCCACATCATTCCCAAAGTTTCACAGCACTAGCACAGATTCTCATCCCGTTTTTATCTTTACTCTGACGCAGTATAAAGGACCCTCAATCCATAATCTCACTTCTCTGCATAATCCGACGAGTGCTGGGGCTCCCGCGCGGGGGCCCCTTTCATCCGGGGGCCCTACGCGGTCGCGTTGCTCGCGTGCCCCTTGAGCCGGCTCTGACTGTAAAGTGACCAAATCAAGCCACCTTTCTGGTAGTATCAGTCACTGTAAATCAAAACCTAGTCATGCCTCTAAATCTCCAGGAGTCATCACTAGCCAGCATTAAGCTTAAGAGAGATTTATAATCTTGGATACAATGTACAGTCTTGAGTCTTAGCACCCTAAATACCAATCTTAACTTTAGCCCACTCGAATGACCAACCTGTGAATTCCAGGAACGCATAATACGTAGACCATTATCAAAAACCTCACTAATCCTTGCCGACACACGGGTGCTGCATGTACCGTAATAGTAACAACAGTACTACTACTACTAATAATAATAATACTGACAAAATCATTAGAAGGCCAAGTAAGGCTACTAATGCGATACCAGAAGGAATGAATACACTATAAAACTAAATCACACAAAAAAGAAGGCACTGGTGTAAAATTTTAAGCAGAACCTAGATAGGTCCCAAATCTTAAGTCTACATATAAAAGTTTCCTCCACAGTTGGGGCAGCCACGATATTGGCTGGCAGAGCATTCCCAAATGCTAAAATGCACAAATCAACGAAGTAGTTGAAGGTCCAGGTGAAGGAGATTTGCGCCCTGTAACCGGAGCCAGGGACAAGTGTGGCAGATAAGCAGAACGTCGCAAAGAATCCTTGGGAGCGCCCTTGTTCCGTACTATGGCAACAAGTCAAGTAAGCAGCAAGAGCCTCCGAACAAAGCGGGACCTAGAGAAGAAATGATGCCAAGTGGCTCACTTCGCGAGAACTTTTAAGGAGGAGCACGTGCATGCGCGCTGAGCTACAAGCTAACGGCCATAGGCCTATAACTTTGATCTCTAGAGGAAACTAGCATTGGAGTAGAATAATGGATATTTTCGTACGGCACATACTAACTGATATTTACAACTAATTTCCATTCTTTAACCTTGCTGTAACATCTTATGCAGTGGTTTTCAAACTATGGGTCGGGACCCCAAATGGGATCGCGGGCATCCTCTCCGGGGTCGCGATACAAGCAGGAAAAAAAAATTATTTTACTTTTGTAAAATCTTTTCAGTGATATTGAGCCAAACATTCGTGAACTAGGGAGTTCTTTTAATAAACATCGTCAGTGCAGCATACAACAAAATTGACCGACTAGTGCGCCCTCGTCTGGCATCTAAACTCAACCAACAGTGGAGTGTCCGGATGCAGCGACCTATAAAGATCAGTGGTGACACAGTGCGTGGTTCAAAAATGAACGACGTCGTCACGTGATGTGAGGAAGTTTGTGCTGTATTGTGAGCGGACTTCTGACGAAGATGGTCGGATAAACCACCGAAAATTTAAGAAGAACTCTGTTTTGATGTTCTCCGTTAGTGGTAATGTGTCCTTCCCCGTGTAAGGTGAACTAGTGTCCAAAAAAACAACTACAACCATCTCATTAATGATAATTATGATACTTTGGAAGTTCTGATAAAGTAAATATAAATGATATTGTAAATGTAAATCTTATGTGATAATTAATAATTATAATGATTATTGATTATAATGTATATTGTATTATTCTATAAAATACGAGGGCTATTTTTTTTTTTCATATGAGCAAATGACAATGTTTAAAATGCTTAAAATGCAAAAAAAAGTATTGGCTTCCCGGGGCTCCGTCCCGGACCCTGCTGGGTGAGCTCACCCCCTAGTTGCGAAACCGACGGACCAAGGAATTTACTTTAGGGGTGGGGTTGCGGAAAAAAAATTTTTCAGGAGGGGTCGTGGTTTGAAAAAGGTTGGGAACCACTGATCTAATGCATATTTTCAATTTTAATTTATCCACATGTAACCCCACACAAACGACGTTAATTACTATTACACGACGATTTTGCCACCACACAAAATATGAACAGCTGGATCCACTCTTAGGGCAAGGTGGCCTGATTGGTAAGCAAGACTATTTCATATGCCAGAGGTTTTAGGTTCGAACTTTACCTCAGCCACCCTTTTGGTATTTTCGGGAAGAAAAGGCAATATGCCTTGAGCTCAGGTCGATAGTGGCAGGTAATAGATAATAGCAATTTCCGATTGGAATTTCCACAAAATTGTTCCTATTGCCTTCTGGTGCCAGGGCCACCGCTCATTTCGTGAGAACAGCTAACAAAAGATGCATTACACATGCCGTAGCATAACCTAAATGCTCCTTTGCCAAAAGATTTCCCCGCTGTATAGTTAGGTCCAAAGCATTTCTTAAATTTGCTGGTCTCGTAGCTCCAAAGCCTACAATATTGGACTGCAGTCGAATCACGTAAACTAACCTAAAGCTTCACCATCATCCCCGTAGGGGACAAATATCACAACCAAAACCAAATTCATAAACTAGGAGTGTAGATATCCACAAGATCGGCACAGATGTTAATAGTGTCGAAAGAGGTAAAGTGCAATTTTTTCTGGCCAACAGGTCGATGTTAGGCGATGAACCCATCAGTCGAACTGTTAAGGAGGATGCAATTCAGAATTATTATCCAAAACGAAGAGTTATATTTCCTGGTTCAAATGTTGGCTCACGTGAAAAGAAAAATCATCGGACCATGAAACTAAAAACGTCGGACCTTGAATAACTCCTTGGTTGTCTTAGAAGTAGTGTTCAATAGTCAGAAACAACGTCTGTATTTTGTCATTAAGTCTAAGCTTTATTTTGTTACTTAACTTTTTAACAGAGATACTTCAACCTACATTTTCTACAATCCATAAGTTCGTCGGTTCTGAGGCTCCAAGCCTTGCAGTTGTTCTGAATTTTCCTAACACGAAAATAAATACCCTGTCGCCAAGTCAAGAAAATAGACAGGTTTGTAAGTATACTTTACGCCCAACACATTTCGTTATTCATCAGGAGTTTAATTTTATCACCTAATCTCCCATAACACAGACGCAATACATAAAGCCATTACAGTTTTATGAATAGATAGGATTAAAAATTATTAATTATAAAGCAGTACCTGGATGTTTACAAAAGTATTTTTCTCTTCGCTTTTCATACTTAGTTATTTGTGAGCGTGATTTTCTGTTTGTTTGTTACTTCTAATGGTACACACAAGCTCTTTTTAAACTTTGGACCTTCCACTCAAATGTCAATAAACTGTCAACATCAATTGTTTTAACTTACTGTAAAACTTTATCAGAGATTGTTAGCTCCAGGCTATGTCCATCTAATTTTGACCGTTGCAAGTCTTTCAATGCCTTGACAGCAGAAGTTCGGTGTTTATACTGGACGAAGCCGTATCCCATAGACAACATTTGTCCTAAAAAGAAAATAGGTGCATTACAAAAGCTAAACATTCCAAAATTAAGCACTTTCGTTGACTAATATGTACTAGTAAAACCAGAAAGTTAATTACCATTTAGTTACACAAGAAACAAATGTGATTTACCATTCCCCAGGCAGAATGGTTACATACCTCTTTGTCAATAGAATATCTGCCCAATTCAATTTTCACATTATTGTCTGCATTAAGATGAAAATTTCGGACAGAGGAAAAATCCGACTTTCTCCAAACCAACAAATCCAATAATAGCTGCATCCGGGCACCTTACGTGCAGCTCAAGTGCTGAGTGGTAGCCAACTTGAGTTTCTGGGCACACATTTAGTGGCAATCATGAGGGTAATGAGAGTGGGTAATTTGATGGGATAAAAACAGTCATTGTGGCTGGGAAATGGTAAATCACTTGTTTTTATCCCAGAATACCTCCCCAATCAATTTTTGTGTGGTTGAAACTCGATAAACTGGATGGTGTGGGCAGTTGCCGCCGTTGCCTCCCGAGTGAGTTGATGGGATCACTGCGGTCGTCTGGAATTTTCTGATGTACGGAGAGTAGTCCAAGAAAAGACAAAGTAGCCAGCCACTTGGATGCCCTCATGTCTCTCAGGAAATGTGAATGTCGCATTTCTAGGAGGCAGCCTAAAGGTTTCTTCTAATGGGACACTGTTGTCGGCGGCCAAGGATTCGACGGTGTTTTCGTAGACGACTCGTATGACAAGAGCAGATAAAGGAAGCAATCAAGGCTGAAGTTGTCTATCCTGTGCTGGATCCATAGGGGAGGATCAAGTCCTTCTGGTCTATTCTCCACTTCAGATCCTTTGTAGCAT
This sequence comes from Lithobius niger, assembly GCA_023313725.1. Classification (NCBI taxonomy): domain Eukaryota; kingdom Metazoa; phylum Arthropoda; class Chilopoda; order Lithobiomorpha; family Lithobiidae; genus Lithobius; species Lithobius niger. Next base: position 69,813 of record JAHWFP010088558.1, on the reverse strand, counting down.
CAAAATAGCAGTGCAGGGCCCTAATAAGGCACTGCAGCTGTAGCCCACCTCTTCGTTCCCTCGATGGAATCGTGAAGGATTTTGAAGATTCAGTGGTTCGTGATGGACTTGAACATTCTGCCTCTTGCCCCATAGGTATTTGATGGATGACATTGTTCATAGGTGAATTTTGGTCAAATCCAGATTCATGTTCCAAGTGTAAAGCAGCCTTCTCGGTTCCTTTTCCTGCTGTGAAGAGCACTGAAAACCGAGAGTGGTTGGATGCTTCTGTTACCCTCATTATCTTTGCATGGACGGAGGGTCTTGGGAAGAAGCAAAACCAAGAGGACAGAAAAAGATTGAGGATCATCTTTGTCCATACTGAAGTCCAGTCAGTTACCTCATCGTTTTCTTAACGCAAGCGCTGAAAGAAAACATATTTGTGCCCACTCCTCTTCAAGATTGACTGGATCTGGAATTCCCCTTTTTAGAAAATCCTTGAGGTGATAAGAAGAATGTGAAGACTGAAGTCTTGAATGGGAACGTCTGCCAGAAACTGCATCCTCTTCTTTGTCTCGCTGCTGTAAGAGGGTTCACGTTTAAGCCAAGAGCCTGCTTGGAACGCGGAGCAATGAACTTGACTCGAGGCAGGTGGAAGCGAATAGGCACCCTAAAGAACTGACGAGTCCTTCCTGCTAGGCGAAAAAAGGGTAATTTCCCCAAAAAAGAAATTTCAACTTTTGATATCTCTAGTCGAATTCTTTAATTTCTGTAGATTCTTTCTCTCTTCTACCTATTCCTTTCTAATCATTTCCCACAATGGTCATTTGACAATCTTTGGATCCGGAAGCAATGGCCGGAAGCTTGCCCAAAATCTTGATCTCATTCTGCGTCACGTTGCAGAGCTTTGCCTTGGATATGTGATGCTTCAGCAGAAAAGGAGAGTGTTAAAAAGTTTCCAGTATCATTTTCCTTTTTCTAGAAGGCCCATTGCCAGAGAAGTTGTTTCCCTCAGAAGCTCAGTCGTCTGCGGCTGATGGTTATGTCGTCTACTCAAATACCAGGTTATTGCTGATGGCGAGTTGTGGGCAACTTGCTTCTCGGGTTGGGCTAAAGAAAAACAGCACTGGTGAGATGTTCAGACCGATACCATGGGCAGGAGGAGGTACCGCTCTTCCGTACTTTAAGATTATGCCACGTAAAGACTGCATTAAACTGCCCGCTTCAGCTAGTGGCAGCATGGGCAATGCAAGGATCCATAACACGCATCAGTGGTACACACCAATGCAATTCACACCCACAACTTTACCAGTGTATACGACCAAGCCACCCTCACCATAGCAAACATAGCCAAAACCCAGCCATCAGTCAGAGGCAACATCAGGCAAGTAAAGCTTAACAAACAAACAAACAAACACACCTGGGAGCCAACGTTAATTTTTTTATTAAGTACAAATGTGTTTGTTGCAATGGCACCGAAATAGGCCCATCGAATATCATTCGACGCCCACAAAACCTAGGCTTCGATTGCCCCCAGTTTCTCACAGCAGGTCCTTTTTGACATTTCTATTCCACAGGAGCATTCCGCTAATCAAAATATAAACATTGGACGAAGTGGACTCGTGGATTCCAGCGCCTCAGCCAAAACCTGCCTCACCACATCCACTCATCTATACATAGGTTCGTTCTTTGGTATGCTTTACTGCTCAAAAGTTGTGCTCAGTTTCCACATCACACAGATGTGCTGCTGCACATGTTGAGGCCCACCGCAATTTTAAAAGGACTTCACCCTACCGTAAAACATGTGTGCCACACCAAGCACATTGCATGACCTAGAGTTTTCAAGACCACTCGACTATACCAAAGAAAACAGATGAGCCAACCCCACGAACAGAAGAATCGTAACATTTGTATCACATTACTCGCAAAAATCAGAATCCTTAGAACCACTCTTAGATCATGCATAACGTATTGGTAAATCTGCATCCAATGCATCGTTATCGGATCATAATTATTTTCACTTCTTTTTGACAGGTACTACATTAATTTGTTGCCTATCTGCAGGCCACCATAAATACAGAAATGGAAGAGCTGTAAGAAGTCATACTCGGAACGATATCAGTATCATCATAAGTAAAAGACATATATATCGTCCGATGCTAGATTGATATCAGATCAGTAGAAGCTGTGTCAGTGAGGCCTTACTATAAATAAGCAAACAGTTTTCATTTGGAAGTGTTAAGTACGCCAATGTCGACAAAAAAAAGTCCATTATTGCTTTGTTCAGGGGTATTGTGAATCCGGCATTTCAAAATCCTGAAAGGAACACCTTTAGGGCACTCATGTTGAATCACCTTCATATTTAGGAGAGATTTAACATTCTCACCCGTTTTGAAGTTCTCAGTCCTCTTATAACAATACAGCACAACGGGATCGCAACAATGAACGAGGACGAGGAGTGCTGGGATCTTGGATCCCAGCACTCCACATGGATCCCAGCCCCCGTTTGTGTTAACAGAGAAAAGTGGAAGAAAACAAACAAATGTAATAAATGCAATATATTCCACTCGTGCTCACATGCGCTCAACAATGTACGTCGGACTGATAGCTTCAAAACGGGTGAGAAGAAGGATATCGCCCGCTTTCCTCATGCTGGAATCCAACAATGGCGCCCTCGACATTGTTAGATCCCAGCACTCGGAAAGCGGGCGATATCCTATACAACACCAAAGTCGGACTGGGCAGTATGGGCCCTTGTGCCATTTAGCGGTATGATAAGGGCACCATATTGATATTGATAGGGGCACCAAATTTTACCAGAAATTTGCTTACATATCATGTAAGTGATGTACCCCTCCAGCCTCAACTAGGGGTTCTGGGAGAGCATTGCAAGCTCTCTAGGCAGGCTTTGAGGCCAAGCTTCCAGAAGCTTTTTTTTACATTGTCCTCCTATCATTTCTGGCTTTGAAGACAGTTCTTTAAAATACCTACTATAGTCAAGGAATGCTTTTCTTTGGTGTTTTCCTAGTTTAACAACTTTTTGTTAGGGTAGAAGTGAAGGGGGAGAAGAGAGAGGGAATTTGTGCTTGAACTAGATGGTCACCATTGTGATTGCCACAATGAAAATTGGGTACTTATTTTACTATGTGGAGCAGCAAAAAGATGCAAGGGGCACCAAACATATGCGCACCCAAAGGACGTCCATGCCATGGCACAATGGGACTACGGCCAGTCCCAGCCTGCACAACACAATGTAAGTATATAAAACAAGAGCCTTGTGTCCCCCCAACAGAAGCTGCTACTTACCGACACCGCGGATCAAACGCTAACCCCAAGACTTCATCAGTTTTCCATCATGAGATGACAAAAAAAATTGAGACTGACTGCTGATGACGGATAAGTTTGATAATGAATAAGTTTGTCCATGACGTACACAGACAAAAGACCACACATATCAGCTCAAAGAATATACTGACAGCCCCTCGGAGATCTATCATTTACAGAGGGGATGCGGAGATCGGATGGAGTGATTTTAGACAAGTTACCACTTGAGTTACTGAAGAATGGCACAATGAAAGCCCATTCGAAGCATTTCAGGGGAAAGGAATGGTCACCTTAAAATTGACAAGGCTTCCAGTATGGTAATACCTCATAACAACTGAAGAACACGTACTGGCAACGTGCACAATTTTTAATGACAAGCGGTGCAAACCAGTACACACTCATGTGATGATGTCTGTATCCATGATAACTTTTGATACCCCTTACCAGATTCACACTAAACTTTTCACACAGATATTCTATAACCGATTCGAGATTTAAGTTGGTAAAAATGGTTGCTCAACATACAAAAATATTAAATTGTTCAGGGAGTTCATAATATAGTTACTAAAACCTTAAGAGGCAACTACCTGCCAGGCAACTAACTTCAGGCAACTACCAGCCACCACAATTAATCAGATATTACAATCAACTATTAGAATTTCCAGGCCAGCTATGCTGGCTGTCTCATGGCCCCCCCCCCCCCACCACAATCCCCATGTTGCAAACGGTGAATCAAACGCCACCCATGCGCTCAACATCATATTGTTTTCCCATATGATCATATGTTTGCGCATTTTGAATATTTAACAGAATTTCACTAATCCTTTAATTTCAGTCTTCCTGTGGTTTACGCCAGCGGTTTATGTATCGTTTAAACAATTCTTTATGGCTGGCTAATAAACGAAGATCGTTATTTACATAATTATATTGCACAGGAAATAAAGACTGATAATAATCGACATCTCGGCACTAATCACGAAAAGCACCAAAATATTTGTTTCTATGAATAAATATTATTTCGGTGCTTTTCGTGATTAAAAATATAAGATATGAACAAAAATCATATTTTTTGAAAACTATGACCGACTTCACTATGACTAACAATGCTATTGCTGTGTTCATTTTGTTTTGGAGCCAGCCATTGTTGATTTCTTTACAGAGGGCTTATTGTTGCTGACCACTTTGCAACGCAGCAATAACGAGCCTCGTGCACCGGTGATTTAAATTAATGGTTGGAGTTCAGTAAAGTAATTTTTGGTTACACGGGAACATTTCGGCGCTTTTTCGGGATCAGTTTTTACACTACGTAGATTCTGGGAGTTAACAATATAGCTACTAAAAAATGTGGAGTAAACTTCAGAAAACTACCTGGATTTTTCAAGTCTTTTTTCTTCGACACAGAGGCCACATAAACACGTCCACACTTTTCGAAATGCTGAAATGACACACATAATATTTAACTCCACTAATTTAAAACCAGTTCACATAGTTTTCTCTTAACCAGTTAAGGTTACTGACAGTGTTAAGAGTCTTAGCTTGGGTACATTCTCTTAAAGTAAACAGTAAACCACGCACACTATCCAACATCTCTTGAACTTTACACTAAAAATGAGATTCGGCTGGCAATTTAGCCAGAGAGAACATCGACACGAGAAAGAATTTGATCGGACAGAACATTCAGTTCATAACTAGAACTAAATTCACTTCCAATTCAAGCTCCCACTCATTAAGTTCTTGACTTAAACTCACTTTTAATGCCAATTTCGCAAGTAGAAATTTTTTAGCGGAAGATTAACAATACTAACACAAAAACTGAATTTTACACAAAACATAACGAAGTCGGCCAATTTTACGACCTCCTGCTGGGGAACTTATTTGTTGCCCCATTCGTTTTGGAACTAATCAAACGTATGCATCCTTTTCAAAGAAACTGGTCAGGAACAAAAGCACAAATCCACAACATGTAATAAACACACCAACAAAATAATTGAACACGCCAAGGTTCAATTCCCCAAAAACTAACACTACGCCACATTCAGCAACCCTAATCCCACCACAGAAATATGTGACACAAGCAGAACTCACTGAGCCAGCTGATTAAAGCAGCTGAAATTCCACATAATGCTTGTATACACCCATGAAACTGCTGAAATCTGTTATCTCCTGCTAGAATCCCCCCCCCCCCCCCCCGTTCACCCAACTTGGTAATAATGGTTAACTGTGAGTGAATTCCTGAACACAAAGAATTTTAACTGCCTCTCGACATGCATACATGCTTCTCGAACGATAATTTGATGGTTTGAACTTTACACTAAAAATGAGATTCGGCTGCCAATTTAGCCAGAGAGAACATCGACACAAGAAAGAATTTGATCGGACAGAACATTCGGTTCATAACTAGAACTAAATTCCTTTCCAATTCAAGCTCCCCATCATTAAGTTCTTGACTTTAAACTCAGTTTTAATGCTAATTTCTCAAGTAGAAGTTTTTTAGCAGTACATTAACAATACTAAAACAAAAACTGAGTTTTACACAAAACATAACGAAGTTGGGTGAACCTCGGACAGTCAAGAAGAATATCAAGATGCACATGCCTGTTACATGACGAGTTCGATTAAGCCAACCAATTATCACAGTAAACACCTTTTCTCTGTACATACCAGCTAATTTCCCAGTACAAAAAAATAATATTCTTTCTTTTTCCTTTCACCCACTTCGCTTGTTCAATCTCCTACAGTCAAGCTTTAGATAGCCTGTTTTGTTTCCCAGCAACGACTCAAGACAAGATAGAAGTCGGCTTGTAAACTGTGAATGAGCTTCGCCCAGCTCTCGGCTTTTACTAAGATTGTTTGCCAGTAGCAACAGTTTGTCATACATGCTTCCAATTTTTGCAATCAATGCAACCCTGCTCACTCTTGTCTCCTCACCGCCCAACAAAGATTGCCGGCAAAATAAACATAACTATGTTTGACTCAACTATTTTCAGTGTCTCATCAGTTGTCGTAAAATTTATATTTTTCACAAACAGCGTTGTTTGCGGTTCTGGCTCGTCATCGTCTCCATCATCTAACATTGTTTCTTTGTGTTGTTCTGATTCTTCCTTAAATTCCTAAAAAAAAAAAATTACAATATATTAAGCTCGAAAATTTGTGGAATATTTTAAACAAATATTTTTAATTCAGGATCTTCCTTACAAGCTGTTTTTAAGTAACCAAAACCATGCAAAGTAAAACAATGGGTATCTTTTTATATATGAATTTTGATAAAGCCACAAATATTTGTATTTTTGACCAACTTTGACATTTCCACGCACCATTTTAACCAGCTAGAAATGAGTGTTTTAATGGTACAAATTAAAATCCTCTAAAATCACTGAGAAGTAATTTGACAAAACTAAAAACCTTAAATACGTAAATAAATATATTAAGAAAATAACGAAAATTTTAACTAGTGAAAATTAGTTTTTACTTACCTAAAATACTTACCTTCAGTAATATTGCTAAAACCACCTTTTTACGCTATTTACTGCTCGCTTATGAACTAAAAACACCATTTTTTACGTTCTCCCTAAGCTTTTCTCCACTGCCGCCAGGCGGCGCTGCACGTCCTTACCGACGTCAGCGCCCCCACCAGTCCAACCGCATCACTTTCACGGGCACTCCGGTTCAGTGATTGCGGGGAGGCGGGCGGGTCCTTACTGAAGGTAAGTATTTTAGGTAAGTAAAAACTAATTTTCACTAGTTAAAATTTTCGTTTCTTACTTCCTGCAAATACTTACCTTCAGTAATATTGCTGAATTTGTCAGACAGGAGGCGGGAATCACCACCCCAACCAGGAACCCCGGAGAACAAGCTTACTAAACCACACACACACTGCCCCCAAAACACTAATAAAGAACCAAAAGGCAACCAACCCACCAGGACCAGGTATCCAGCGACGCCATGCCCCCATAGAGTCCCATGGTCCCCAACCAACAGCCGGGTGAGTTAGCCCAACGCCTGGCAGTACCTCCACCTCATCCTTGAGAACCTAGCTCAGGAACAAGGCACACAAGCCCAGAAAACCGGCCCGCTCCACTAGAATTGCCGTAATGGAGCACAGCCAGAATAACACACTGAAACAAGGCACACCGACTCTGGCTTCACCCCAGGAAGCCTGGCCAGCCACAACATGGCTTGCCCCACAGATCCGCCCGCCCCAGGCCACTCGGGACCCTCAAGGAAGTACGCACAAACAGGGGCGGGTGGCGCAGGGAGCACGCTGCTACTGCTACGTCCAGCGGCGTCCCGCACCAAGAGTGTAAGAAATGTCCGCGTTACTCCAGCGAAATCCTAAACCTACAATTACCGTATTGTTTCAAAGCAGGTCCAGAAGAAATACTGAAGTACAACTGTACATGTAATAGCGACATTTCGAAAGGTACAACACTTGACCACATGGCTTAAAACAAACACGGCGTAAACAACAAGACTGCAGCTTGCATCCCTTGCTGCCCACGTCAACCCCAGAACGCGAGTGAGCGGTCGCTCCGTCCGAAACCGGAAGGTATCTTCCCACTAGGCTAAAGTGTTTGATCAGCCAGATACAATTCTCCAGGCATGCACAATGCATAACCACCGACCAGGCTTCCAAACACTCTTTCCTGAATTGGGGAAAGTACATTTCAGTTTCAGGCCTTAAACACTACCTTGACATATTAAACAACGACATGAACACTGTAAACCCTCTGCTGGGAAGAACCATTCATAGGTAGGCTATGACAACCACTCTCCCATCCGTCTCATGCAAACACAATGCTACAGAAGGTAAAACATTACTTATGAGTCACAATTATAGAACACCGCTGAACATAGCCTATTCAACCGCCCTAGGTTCAGTCATTCCGACAACATGTCTGCACCATTAAGTGCAGACGGCACGTTATATAACCAGAAATATAGCTGTCGTAGCCAATCCCCCCAAAACATACATTTAATGGCAATGTGCTTTGACCTCAAGATTTTCACCTCATACCTAGTAAAGTGGATGGCAGAATGGGAGCCACAGTACAATGAAGGTGTTGTAGCCAACGGTGCCAATACCGAATGTGACATGCACTGTGTAGCCAGGCCAACACTCCTACAGCCGGAAACAGTGCAATGAATTCCGCCTCCATTGTACTGAGGCACACCATACCCTGCCGTCACAGCCCCAAAAAACAGGCACGCTACCCAAGAATACAATGTGCCCACCGAAACTACGCCGGTCGACTCTATCGGCTGCCCAAGATGCAGCTACACATGCATACGATTCAGATCACGTGACACTTGAAAGAACAATAGCATAATGTTTCGTACTGACAGTACATAAGTATCGCAGTATGGTCAACAATAAGCGAATATGAATGGACGTAAAGGCATAGGTATATTGGGACAATATTATAACCCCCAAAAGAATACCAGGCCTTGTTCTAGAAGCTCCATACAACAACTTCCTACTACTGACCCGTATGGGAAATGCACAATTGTCTCAGCTTCGTCACGCCTCGTTTGAACACCAGTACCTGCAGACATGAACTGGTACACGCACTGTACACGTTTCATCGACGTCATACCTCTCCGTGAGTTGTGCAAAGTAAGATTTGATGAAGTACTGTCATGCCATCAATTCTTAGGAAGGCAACACCTAATAGGTTTTTTTTTTTTTTTTTTTTTTAACTTCGAAAGACGTGAGTTCGAATTCGGATTCAAGCAACGTTACTACATTTGCTCTAAGAGTTTCGATTCCGGCTAACAAAAGCAAATATCCACATAAAACTGCCTCTAAACCAAAATGAAAACACAGGTTAAGTCCCAAGAACTGAGAAAATCCCATCATCACTAATGACCTTTCAAGTTCTTCTCATCACAGTCACCCACTTTGGTGAAGACCATATACGGCTGTTTGCAATAGCCACACAGTACCATGGTGAACCCCAGGTTTGAATCCTTTGGGGATTTTCACGAAGGTTTTGCAATCCAACGTACCACACACTGGATATCCAAATCAACATTTGTTTACTTCAGAATGGATACCATAATACATAAAAGAATCTAACCCAAAACAAAATTCACACTGGGCTGAATACTCCATCAAAATCCACCCCGCTTGCTTGACAAAACCCCCGAGCTACTAGTCGGGAGCGGAAATGTCTAACGCTTCCGTCGGTATTCTTCTACCTTGTATATCCATTTACCTCCCCACTTCCATATCAATAGTTACATTAACCTCTATGTACCCCTCTTTTCTTAAGGACGCAACGTCGTCTCCCATGGACCGTTCCCACTTGTGAGGACAGGCAATGGCTTCTGCATAGATAATTGGCCCAACAATACACACGTATGCCGCAGCATCACTGAAATCAACAGGACTATCCTGCCCACTAGTGGATACAGTTCCGAAAACAGGTGTTCGTCTACCCCTAAAACCGAACAGTGGTTCAAACTGACATCCCCGTTCTACACAATATTATTTGACACCATTAACACTGCAGAACATAATTCCATCTGGGGTGTGATAGTACACATCCAACCTACCTACCCTTTTGCCCCGTCTGACGGACTACTACTTCCCTACACCAATACTGATAATCTAAAGGAGCCAATTCGGGGGAGGAGCCTACACTATTACTACGAATGAATGGTCGAGGAGGAACTTCCTCAATGGTTAGTGGGCCCTCAGTCTTATCTTCTGCTTCTACCCTAGAATTACCATCCGATTCTGACACTGTACCCGAACTAAGTCCCTTCCCACAGTTAAATGTAGTTGCACTTAGACTGGGTTTGGGCACACTCTGAGGCCTATACTGCAAGGACCTCCTCCCTTCCCCATAACTTAACCTCACCAACCGTTACATGTTTAGTTTCAACGACCAAGTAAGTATGGGGATTCCACTCTATATCCTACTGTCTACCGCATAGCCAATGAATACCCCCTCCCAGCTTTAACGTCAAGGGTATCCCTTCCCGGCTTATGGAAGTGTACATAACACATTGCACCAGGTCTTCGTAATGTCTGACTGATACACCTCGATCAAACAATAATGTACAAGGGACCCTAAGCCTAAGTATGAGTGAGGGTACCTATGCTTCAGGTAGGTGAACGTACATACCAAGAGAGGTCCCGTGAAGTATTGCACGTACCCCTTCTAACAACGTACGGTTAAATCGCCTAGCGATTCCAGCCATAGCTGGTGAGTAGGCATTGGTTCGCTGATATCCGATACCCAACCTACATATATAATCACAAAATTCCATACCTCGGTCCGTGCGAACATTTACAAAGTTGAAGCTAAAATGTCTTTCACTCCTGGCACGAATGTCAACAAACGTTTGAAACACATCGCTTTCCTGAGTGATGGGAAACACCCATGCATAACGAGAATAATCATCAAGTAAAGTAAGCACATATCTACAATTACCCAAGGATACCGTACGACTTGGGCCCCAAACATCCATATGAAGGAGCTCGAGGGGCTTCTTACTCTGCAAAGCACCAATACCCTGAAACTGGCCCTAGTCAATTTGGTTACCTTGCAGACCTCACACTGAGGAGAGTTAGGCTTCACTCACTAGTATCCATGTACCACCTTGGAGTTATGTAATGTATCAGGCCCAATTTACGCTGATGACCGAGCCTCGAGTGCCAGGTTTCCACAGAAACTGACTTAATTGGATATAACTTCAACATGTACTTTAAAGTCCCCCTTCTGATTCGTACTTAAGCCAAGGGAACTCATACTCGAACCAGATGAACCAGCTACAGCTCCATTCACATGTTTTGGATTGACCTTAAGAGGCAACAATGCATACACAATACAACTTGTTTGCGATTCGCAAAAAAAAAATTGGGCATAGTGGCCCCGTGCGACCGCATATAGCGGCCAGACCCCAAAGGGCATCAGATTCACCCCCCCACTCAGCCTAAGGACCCAAGGAAGAGAAGACAGTCGAAGGCAAAAGGAGGGGGGAGAACCCTACTTCAAACCCATAGTACTAACCGTCCAAGTTGCCAGACTCCAGTGAGACCATGTCTTGATGCACACCGCAGGAGCCAACGCCGCTGCCATTCCAGGGCCAAAGAAATGTAGAGGCAATAACGATTAATGTAAACATACCCTAACATACCATAAACACATAGGCCTATGGCCAAACGCCCATGGAGGCACTTACCATACCGTTGGCGACACAATGCTCACCGGCGACATGTAACACCCTTAAAGCGACAACTGGCAACAGAACGGCAACAATGTGTCCCGCTGCGTCAGTGACCTAATAGCTACTTACCCTGGTGACAACTGGCTACAGAACGGCGGCGATGTGTCCCGCTGCGTCAGCGTCATACAGCTATCTGGCTTACCGGAAGAATAGTGACTCCTCTCCGATTAGCTTCTCGTTGGGCTAGAATGATGTAAAATGATCAGCTGAACAACATTTTCCCATAACATTTTCGGGTGTTCCAGCTATTTTCCCCGGCGACAACTGGCTACAGAACGGCGACAATGTGTCCCGTTGCGTCAGCGTCAGAACAGCTACTTACCCTGGTGACAACTGACTACAGAACGGCGACGATTGTGTCCCGCTGCGTCAGCGTCATACAGCTACTTTTTCTGGTGACAACTGGCTACAGGACGGCGACAATTTGTCCCGCTGCATCAGCGTCTAGTAGCTACTGAGTGTCGCCGATGGTGCTACACACGTGTTGCCAGTGGCGACAGCGTGGGTCCGGTTAAAAACCGGCTTCAATT